>RQTK01001391.1:46300-59599 GCA_003991915.1 Elysia chlorotica | reverse complement strand
GATGATGGGAGAGGTTAGGCCAACATGTTCTGGTATTAACGCAGTTTTAGCCCTAACAGGATGGGTTGGGCGAGGTAAATTTAATTTTTTTTTGTTTTTATGGGGTTTCCATTGTGATTGTCTTTGTTGTTAGTGTCTAAATATCCGGCGTCGGTTATAAGGCTGTTTCAAGGACGCATCCCGAGAGTCAAGTTTGGAATTTTTATGCGCTCAGACCCCAAGGTACAGGGTAAATAACAGAATTTTTCATTTGGCTGGATTTGGCTGGGTTCAACCCGACCGGTAGGGGACAAGGCTGGCTGATTAGGATTCAAACTCAGGCCTCCAGATTAGAAGTCTCTGTCACCTGAGCTACCTCGCTCGGATCCCCCACCTTGATTTCTACTTTGGTTAGGCACTGTGTTTCTGACGATGTATATTTTTATATTGATTATTGACCTGTGTAGTTCTTTTTTTGTCTTGTCTTTTTGACAACCTTAATTCAATGCGAAAACCTTTTTTTTATGATTGTAATCGCCAAAAGATCGTCTGAAATTCAGGACTATTTTGTTTCAATAGGCCTTGTCAAAGCCTAGTTTTGTATTTTAATATTTTTTCTTTAGGTTTTTTCTTTTTTTTTTTGGTATTATTTTACTTTATCCTCAAGAACTGTCAATAACACACTCGTTTTCCTCATGAATCTGTCAGATGGCCTTTTCTGCCCTAGAAGAAAAATACAGGAAATGCCAGGAAGATAACCACGACCTCGTAGCTCGATGGATGGACCAGAAGGCCAGAGATGCTGACAGGATGAATGCAGAGAATGCAGATTTCATCAAGTAATTATCAAAGCTTTTCTAGTTTTTAATAACATCTATGGGAAGTTCCTTATCAGACGGGGAGCGCGGTGGCCCTGGGGTAGAACATCGGCTTCAGACGCCAAAGGTCCGTGGTTCGAGCCCTGGCGATTTCGCTCCCTACTGTCTCGTG
The DNA here is from genome assembly GCA_003991915.1 of Elysia chlorotica. Classification (NCBI taxonomy): domain Eukaryota; kingdom Metazoa; phylum Mollusca; class Gastropoda; family Plakobranchidae; genus Elysia; species Elysia chlorotica. The sequence continues at coordinate 58,630 of RQTK01001391.1, read as the reverse complement.
TGTGGCAGCACATAAAATTGTCAGACATCAGTCTTGGGGCCCGTCCACAATATAGCCTATATAGTGCTGATGTTGGACATTAAATCAACTCGACAACAACAATATCCTTATCAAACTCCTCAGCGATTTCCCTGATTAATTTATATCCATGTCTGTATATCCTTTTTTCTTTTCGCCGAAGTAAAAGTGGACTATTTTTGGCCATAGGTCTAATTATAAATTTTGGGCTAGTAACACCAACACATAGTTTACCTATGCATCCACCAAGTACAATGCTATCACAATCCTCAGCGATTTCCCTGTTAAATGTATCTCCATGTCTATATATTCTTATTTTTGCGCAAGTAAAAGTTGACTATTTTTGGCCTTAGGTTTAATTATAAATCGCGGTCTAGTAGTAGTTGTAGCTCCAACACATAGTTTATTAACTCTGCATCCGTCAAGTACCATGATATTGCAAGCCTCAGGGATTTCTCTGTTAAATGTATCCCTATGCCTGTATTTGTATTTTATTTCTTAAGTTAAAGTTGACTATTTTTATGCCTTCGGTCTAAATATAAATTGCGGGCTAGTAGTAGTAGTAGCTCCAACACATTGTTAATTAGTTTCCCTCTGCATCCATCAAGTAGAATGCTATCACAATCCTCAGCGATTTCCCTGATAAATGTATCTCCATGCCTGTATTTGTATTTTTTGCATAAGTTAAAGTTTATTATTTTTGACCATAGGTCTAATTATATATTGCGGGCTAGTAGCTCCAACACATAGTTTATTAACTCTGCATCCCTCAAGTACCATGCTATCACAATCCTCAGCGATTTCCCTGTTAAATGTATCGTCCATGCCTGTATTAGTATTTTTTGCGTAAGTAAAAGTTGACTATTTTTGTGCCTTTGGTCTAATTATAAAGTGCGGGCTAGTAGTAGTAGTAGCTCCAACACATTGTTTATTAACGCTGCATCCATCAAGTACCATGCTATCACAATCCTCAGCGATTTCCCTGTTAAATGTATCTCCATGTATTTTTTGCATAAGTAAAAGTTGACTATTTTTGGCCATAGGTCTAATTATAAATTTTGGGCTAGTAGCTCCAACACATAGTTTACCTCTGCATCCATTAAGTACCATGCTATCACAATCCTCAGTGATTTTCCTGTTAGATGTATCTCTATGCCTGTATTTATTTCTTAAGTTAAAGTTGACTATGGCCTTCAGTCTAATTATAAATTGCGGGCAAGTAGCACCAACACGTAGTTTACCTATGCATCCATCAAATACCATGCTATCACAATCCTCAGTGATTTTCCTGTTAAATGTATCTCTATGCCTGTTTTTTGGGTGTTTTTTTTTCGTGTAAGTAAAAGTTGACTATTTTTGGCTATAGATCTAACTATAAATTGCGGGGTAGTAGCACCAACACATAGTTTATTAACTCTGCATCCATCAAGTACCATGCTATCACAATCCTCAGCGATTTCCCTGTTAAATAATTTAATATATCTCCATGCTTGTATTTGTATTTTTTGCGTAAATAAAAGTTGACTATTTTTTACCATAGGTCTAATTATAAATTATTGGCTAGTAGTAGTTGTAGCTACAACGCATAGTTTATTAACTATGCATCCATCAAGCACCATGCTATCACAAGCCTGAGGGATTTCCCTGTTAAATGTATCTCCTGCCCATATTTTTTTTGTCCTTTTGGCGTAAGTAAAAGTTGACTATTTTTTGCCTTTGGTCTAATTATAAATCGCGGGTTAGTAGTAGTAGCTCCAACACATAGTTTATTAACTCTGCATCCATCAAGTACCATGCTATCACAATTCTCAGCAATTTCCCTGTTAAATATATCTCCAAGCCTGTATATTCTTTTTTTTGCGCAAGTAAAAGTAAAAAGACTATTTTTGACCTTCGGTCTAACTATGAACTGCGGACTAGTAGCTCCAACACATAGTTTATTAACTCTGCATCCGTCAAGTACCATGCTATAGAGCATTGGCAATGAAGGCATCCCACATTTCTCTCTATAGAGGGAGGGAGAGAATTCTCTCCCTCTCTCTGGGTTTAACGTCTCCTAGATCCTATACGGCGATTTCTCCCACACGTCTCAATCCTTGCTGCTTTTAACGCTTCGTGCATCATCCCTGCATTTTGTCAGTTTTGTAAGTTTGTCCGTTATTTATATTTTTCATTGTGTTTTTCCCTGCTACATTTCCCTTCGATCATTCCAGTTAAACACTATTAACGGAAAAAAATATGGGTATATGTTCGTTAACACTATTAAAAGGGAAAAAATATGGGTATATGATCGCATTAAAGGAAAAAAATATGGGTATATGTTTGTTTAAAAAAGCTTTCGGACGGTTCCTCTTGATGTTCACATTTTTTTCCCTCTCCATCCATGAGGTTTATTTATCCCTGAAATGCTTAACAGCTGAATATGTTGACTTTTCCTTAATTTGATATGGACCATTTAATATTTTCCAGAACACCATCTGACAATACCTTTTTATGTTAACTTTTTTTTTAACCTTACCGCTAAAATGCTCAACAGCTGAGTATGTTACCTTTCATCCCCAGTTCTTGAATGCTTTGTCTTTAGTATTTTACTTGAACATTATTTGAGACATGAATCATTAAAAAATATTTACATGTACACTATTGATTAGCCAAAACTGCCTGAATTGTTATCCTTTCCGTGTCTAGGCGTTAGTTTGTTCAGTAGGTAGTTTGCTTGACTTACAAGCGAAGGTTCATGGTTTGAGTATCATTTGGTACCGTATCAGATTTTTACATGGAAACCAAAGAGATAACATTTCTTTAGCGGGCATCTGAACCTGATACTAGTTGCCTCTTGCATTAAACCCATGACTTGTCTGGCTGTTGTAGTAAAGTAGTAAAGCCCCCCCCCCCATCCCCTCCCTCTCTCACCTTTTTCCTTCCCGATGGTGTTGCTGTTGTTGTAGTTAGTCCAATGGCTTCTGAGCTTGTGCTCTTTTGTCTAGGGTCATGAAGTTATGTTATTATTTAAACAAAAATTGTTTCTTTTTGGGAGTCAGGCACAGAGTATGAAGCTTATCCTTCTCCGGGCATTTTAAACTCGGTCAAAATTTTTCTTTCTTTTTTGTTGTTTTTTGATTTACGAAACTAGAGAAATATAACGTCCTCTATGGCGCATCATCATCCACAATTGTTCGTTAATTATTAATTAGTTATTAAATAGTGCAGGATTTAAATTTAGAGTGCTTGACACTGATTTCAGAGATCGGCAGAGAAAGCTTGCGCGGGACCTCGAGGAAGCTGCCAAGGAACAGATCCTATTAGACAACAGGTAAGACTGGGAGTGGAGAAGACACAAAACCTTAAAAACTTGTGGTACCTACTTTGCCTTTAGATCTAAATTTGCTTTGGAAGAATTGCTCCTTACTTCATCAGGATTGTGGGGGGTGGGGGGTGAGGAGGGCATAGTCCTGGAGTGGAACATTGGCTTATGACATAGGAGGTCCATGGTTCGAGCCCCGCTCTAGCGATTTTTTCCCCTACTGGTTGTCTCGGTGTCTGTGTAGTGTGACCAGCTGAGGTAGAGTGATGGTATCCCTGCAGTGTCTGTATATGGCAGCACGTAACTTATTAGATTTTAGTCTTGGGCTTTGTCCACAATATAGCCTACAGTACTGATATTGGACGTTAAACAACAAGACTTACTCCTTACTTCAGTTGTAAAATGGCCTATGTCATTACAGTCAATATACATTTTCTAAACCACTATAATGTTTAAGTATTTGGAAATGAGATGGACAATTTTTCGACAGGATTGGGCTGCTCAGTCTGATCCAATCCTTCTGTCTCTCTGCCCAGCTCTTTGCTTGTTCATTTGTTGCCCTCGCTCTCTGCTTCCTTCTGGTTTACCATGCAGCGCCGTCTTGTGCTAGGCTTTTGTAACCGATGATGTAGCTGATCCAAGCGAGCTTTCTTCGTTTCACCGCCTCTACCAAATTTCCTGGTGGGCCTACCCGTGTCTTTATAAATCCGTGCAAAAATTCGCTTGTGTAATGAACTTTCCACGAAATTGATAAAATAGGTTGTAGCACTTGTATTCTTTTAAAAATTGTCAGCTTTGGCAGTCGCAAAGAAGCACTTTACTTGTTCATTTGTTGCCCTCGCTTTCTGCTTCCTTCTAGTTTACCCTGCAGCACCGTCATGGGCTAGGCTTTTGTGACGGGTGATGTAGCCGATCCAAGCGAGTTTTCTTCATTTCACCGCCGCTACCAAATGTCCCTGTGGGCCTACCTGTGTCTTTATATATCCGTGGAAAATTCGCTTGTCTGATGTTCTTTGCAGGGAATTGCTAAAATGGGCCTGTAGCACTTGTATTATTTTTAAAATTGTCAGCTTTTGCAGTCGTAAAGAAGAGCGGATAGGACTAGAGATCATATGTATCATTTTAACTTTGTAGGGAAGCTGGTGTAATGTTCTTTCCAGGAAATTGATAAAATTTAATAGGTTGTAGCACTTGTATTCTTTTTAAAATTGTTAGCTTTGGCAGTCGTAAAGGAGAGTGGATAGGACTAGAGATCATCTGTATCATTTTAACTTTGTAGGGAAGCTTGTGCTTTCGCTGCTCAAAATCTTGTTTAGTTGGCCACGCTGGCTGTTGCCATGGCGAGTCTGGTCTTGATTTCCACTGTGAAACTCCAGGGGGCCGCGGTGGTCTTGGGGTAGAACATTGGCTTCCAAAGCAAAAGGTCCGAGTTCTAGCCCTGGCAATTTCGCTCCCTACAAGTTGGATCAGTGTCAGTTTAATGTGATCGGCTGAGACAGGAGTCATGACATCCCGGCCCTGTCTCGTGTGTGATAGCATATAAAATTGTCAGATGTCAGTCTTGGGGCCCGTCTACAATATAGCCTATATAGTGCTGAGGTTGGACGTTAAATCAACTCCTCAACAACACAAAGTCCAGTCTTAGTGAACGTGGCCTCCTGGTATTTCAAAGGCGTTATTTCCTCTACCTGCTAAAGTCATTTTGTAGTAGATCTTTAAAAAAAAATTTCCGTTTACGAACTTTATTTTTTCTCTTAAAGACTGGGACAAGGAGCACGAATAAACACCCCCCACTACTCTAGCCCGATGATCTTAGTCTTGTTATCCCCACACTGTCTCTGCATGGCAGCGCATAAACTTTTCAGATGTTATTCTCGGGGCCTGTCCACAATATAGCCTATATGGTGCTAAGCAATAACACTTACTTTTGACCCTAAAGTAGAATGCATGTCTTCTGACTACGTGTGGTCATTCTTGATAAGATCACATTCTTAATAAGTTTATAAATATGTTTCTTTGCGGAAGGTTGCCAGCTATGCAGTCTTTACAATCTGTGCACTTGTTAGTTCTAATTTCTATTTGGGATACAAGTTTTATATTGATGGGTTTACTTGAGCATTAGCTATACTTGTATGAATTTTTAAAACTTTTTTTTATGTAAAGTTGGAAGATTCAGTAATTGCATTGTGTTTTAATCAACGTTATTTCTTGGTTACATTGCCACTTTATAATAAAAGGATCACAATTCTTTAAAAAAGGTATGTAAATTCAAAAACATTTTTTTACAAAGCGTTATAGCTTTGTTTGAGATTTATTAATATTTTGTGCTTAATATATTTGTTTGTCATTGTTTTTAGCTTGTTTTTCATATCGCGATAATGATTTTTTACGCAGGATTTTGTAAGACCCTCAATTGATCCAAATTTAATTGCAGAGCTCATAATTATATTCAATGTTTATTTTTTCTCCCCCAGTAATAAATCTCAACTAGACGGTTTGACTGCGCCCCTCTGTGTGGTTGCCTCAGTACCAACGAGAGCTCAGCATGTCTTTGTAAGTTTATCAGATCATTTTTTAGGAACCCTTTTGTTCTATCTCTTTCTAAAATTCAATGGAGATAGAATAGATCAGTTCGGGGCAGAGGATCTGTGACGCAACTCGGATGAGTCTGCCACAAGATTCAGAACACTTTTAAAATGTATTTACAGTGTGTACAGAAGCATTAAATCCACTTCATGAGGTTGAGAAAAATCTAAACTCTAGCAATTAGTGTGGACGAATGAAAGAATCTTATTTTAATCTTATTATCTTAATAATAATAATTACCATAACAGTAAATAGCATGTTAAAAACTAAAATGTGAATCATACTGAATTTCTCACGCACAAAAATCAAACTGTGGGACTACCATAACAGTAAATAGCATGTTAAAAACTAAAATGTGAATTGTACTGAATTTCTCACACACAAAAATCAAACTCTGGGACTACCATAACAGTAAATAGCATGTTAAAAACGATTGTGAATCATACTGAATTTCTCACGCACAAAAATCAAACTGTGGGACCACCATAACAGTAAATAGCATGTTAAAAACTAAAATGTGAATTGTACTGAATTTCTCACGCACAAAAATCAAACTGTGGGACCACCATAACAGTAAATAGCATGTTAAAAACTAAAATATGAATTGTACTGAATTTTTCAGGCACAAACGGCTACTATAACTACTATAAGCTTAGCGGTGGCTCCGCTAGGAAATTCAAACTGTTGGACTACCATAACAGTTAATAGCAAGTTGAAAACAAATGTGGATCCCACTGAATTTCCAGCCACAAGTGGCTACTATAAGTTCACCTGTGGCGTGACGCAGACAGGAAAATCAAACTCTGGGACTACCATAACAGTAAATAGCATGTTAAAAACAAAAATGTGAATCATACTGAATTTTTCAGGTACGAGTGCGTACTATGAGCTTACCGGTGGCACCTCTATCAAAATCAAACAGTGGGACAGGCATAACAGTAAATAGCGTGATAGTGCTAAAAACAAATGTCAATTGTTTTTAGTTTTCTGGGCACGTGTCGCTAGTTGTTATAAGTTTATAGCTGGAGCAAGCACTCTTATCATAGGGGGGGCAAACTGGCTCAAGTGGTAGAGCGTTGGTCTCCAGATTGGAGGTCCTGGGTTCGAATCCCACGATCAGCAGATTTATTTGTCAGATTTTGTCCCCTGGAATTGGTTGGGTCGGTGTCAGTATAATGTGACCGGCTGGACAGGAGTCATGGTATCCCCGACCTGTCTTGTGTGTGGCAGTACATAAAATTGTCAGCCGTCAGTCTTGGGGCCCATACATAATATGACCTATATAGTGCTGATGTTGGACGTTGAACCGACTCAAATCAACTCACTCTTAACATACAAAAAAATTTTCATTGTCCTTTTTCATTTTTACAAATTTGTAGCTAACATACCAGTAAATACTTTGTTAAATAGTAGTTACCAGAACAGTAACATCATGTTAAAAACAAATGTGTCATCAAGAAATGTCACTTTTCCAGTTGCTCATTTTTGTGTGTGTGTGTTTGTTGATTGGTTGGTTTTGCTGGTGATTGTTTATGCCTCACAATTTCAGAGAGTTTTTTTACACCCTGTTTTTGCTTCCGTTCACATGATCAGATCCAAAGTTATTATATGTATATACATATATTTATTTTTTAATGAATTTTTTTCAATTCATGTCTTTTGTTTTTCTTTTGTTTTGATAAATAATTTTCATTCATGTTTTGTTTTGGTGAATGATTTTGAATGTGTTTGATAAATTTTACGAATGATTTGTTTTAAACCCGTTGAATAATTTTTATTCATATGTTGTAGGCCTATTATTGCATGATTTTTTTAATATTTTTTTTTTGCCAGGCTCCTGTGATTTGAGGGGGACGTTGGTGGGAAGTAACGCTGGCATTATGTCCTTGGATTACAACCAAGACGTAAGTTTTCTCATCACCTCATGGAAAATGATTTTTTTTTTATTACGCTTTCAAATAAGAATACATCTCTTCCTGGGTCTAAATTTTGTCTGTGGCTGATGAATAATTTAATAACGGCGTTCTTGTTTAAAACACAGCATCGCCTCAATATTTTGTACACTGTCCTATTCAATATCTAAAACACCAAAGATTTAGAGCATTTTAGAAATGACATGGGAAATCATACAACTAAGGTGAAGAAAATGTTCCTGAGGTTTCTGGTCGTAGAAAAGCTCTCTTCTTGTTAAACCTTCTTTAGGCTCCTAAGATTTGAGCCTGAAAATTTTAACTAGGTAAAGCAACTCTTTGAGAAATTACTTTCCCTAAATTGTTCTTTGTGTAACAAGCACTCTTACAGTTTCTTGGTGCAACAAGCTTTACAAAGCTGCAATCATAGGTTCTTAAAATATTGATTTTGCTACAGTTCAAAGTCTGAATAATGGAGTTTATTTTACACTGCAATTCCACTTAAATGAAACTACACTGAATTATCCAGGCCTATATATATCTACAATGCATCAGATATCATCTTCAAAAGAAACCTGTACCAAAAAAATGGACAAATGCCTCTTGATGTTATCACCTTCTCTTGATCTTTATGGAGGGCGCTGTGGCCCTGGGATAGAACATCGGCTTCCGACGCAAAAGGTCCGGATTTGAGCCCTGGTGATTGCGCTCCCTACTGGTTGAGTCGGTATCAGTTTAATGTGATCGGCTGAGACAGGAATCATGGTATGCCTGCCCTGTCTCGTGTGTGGCAGCACATAAAATTGTCAGACGTCAGTCCATAATATAGTCTATATCGTGCTGATTTTGGACGTAAAACCAACTCAACAACAACAACAACAACCCTCCATCTGTATAATAATTACGATGATCTTCTTTTTCTTCCATGTGCATCCATCTCAGGACACGTATATTGTGGGAGCGTCCAACGACTTTGCCAGCAGAGTGTGGTCCGTCTCTGACCAAAGGTTGCGGGTGAGTCGAAACTGCGTGGTCTGCGATCGGTCCTAATGATTGTTTGGTTTTGCACTAGGTGTAGCCCGGCTTTCTCCGGGTTTGGTTTATAATTAGATTGAAGTGTAGAAATAGTATTTGGAACTAGGCCTACAATTTGTGCTAAGCATGGTTTGGAAAGTCAGTGTCGCTTTTTTCACAAAAAATTTGTGTGTTATATTCTTTCTGTAACAATCGGAGACACATATGAAATTTCTCTCTAATACGCCATTCCATGGACAGTTTAATATTTAGTATATTTAGTCTCAGATAGTAAAAAATAAGGTCACAATAAAAATGATATATGAAATCAGCGTAGTTTTTTAAATATTTGAAAAGTAAGCTAATCGCATAATCGCTGGGTACAGTTTGACCTAGATAGCTGGTCAAGCCAGAATCTAGGCTTGCATGTATGTGCGAAGAGCGATTCCCCGCTGACCGGTGACCTTTGATCCTGGCATAGCATGCTTCGACTGGCATCTGTGTTGCTTGGGCACTTATACCAGGATTGACAACTTTGTCATATGTTAACGTCGAGCGACGCTTGATCTAGTTTGGTGTATAGCTTCGCCCTTATATGAAGAGGTTACATGTGAGTAGAAATTGCTTGGTCAGTCCTAATGATTGTTTGGATTTGTACTAGGTGTAGCCTGGTTGGTTTTGTCCCTGGATTTGGTTATAATTAGATTGAAGTGTACACATTATTTGGAGAGGTTGCGGGTGAGTGGAAACTGCGTGGACGGTGATCGGTCCTAATGATTGTTTGGATTTGTACTGGGTGTAGTTGTGTCTCTGGGTTTGGTTTATCATTAGATTGAAGTGCACACTTTATATGGAGAGGTTTTGGGTGAGTGGAAACTGCGTGGCCAGTCCTAATGATTGTTTGGATTTGTACTAGGTTAGCCTGGTTGTGTCTCAGTCTCTGGATTTGGTTTATAATTAGATTGAAGTTTACACATTTTTTGGAGAGGTTGCGGATGAGTGAAAATTGCGTGATCGGTTTTAATGATTGTTTGGATTTGTACTAGGTTGTGTCTTTGGATTTGGTTTATAATTAGATTGAAGTGTACACATTATTTGGAGAGGTTGCGGGTGAGTGAAAATTGCGTGGTGGGTCCTAATGATTGTTTGGATTTGTACTGGGTGTAGCCTGGTTGTGTCTCAGTCTCTGGATTTGGTTTATAATTAGATTGAAGTGTAGAAATTATTTGGAGAGGTTGCGGGTGAGTGTAAACTGTGTGGTCGGTCCTAATGATTGTTTGGATTTGCACTAGGTTTAGCCTGTCCGGCTGTGTCGCGGGATTTGGTTTATGATTAGATTGAAGTGTACAAATTATTTGGAACTAGGCCTACAATTTGTGCTAAGCATGGTTTGGAAAGTCAGTGTCGCTTTTTTCCGCAAAAAATTTGTGTGTTTATATTCTTTCTGTAACAATCCGAGAACAATGAAAATATTCCCCTCATCTAATTTGACATGAACCCAATTTTTCCATGGACAGCACATTTAATATTTTTGTACTAAATCTGCGTATCTTTTTATGATTAGTTTTGTGGTTTTTATAGACAGAGTTGCTTTTTTCCACTAAAAATTTGTGTGTTTATATTCTTTCTGTAACAATCCGAGTACATAATGATAATATTTCACTCATCAAATTTGAAGTGAGCGCAATTTTTCACGGCCAACACACATAATATTGTTGTACTCTGCCTATCTTTTTATGATTAGTTTTACGGTTTTTATAGACAGAGTTGCTGTTTTTCACAAAAAATGTGTGTATATTCTTTCTGTAACAATCGGAGAACATAATGGAAATTTTTTCATGGCCACCACATTTAATATTATTGTACTCAATCTGCATGTCTTTTTATGATTAGTTTCATGGTTTTTATTTTAATCCAAGCTTTGATTTTGTTTAATTTTTTTTTTCTAGCACACGCTGACGGGCCACAGTGGTAAAGTCTTAACAGCCAAGTTTTTAGCGGAGAGTCGAGTGGTGTCAGGAAGCCACGACCGAACACTCAAAGTCTGGGACCTCCACAGTAAAGCTTGTGAGTTATCTCATTTATTGGAAAATCATAAATAGTCCGTCCAAACTAGTAGTAGTAGTAGGTGAGCATAATTTTTTTTTTAGTTGATGGCTCAGAGAGATGACTAAAATTGTCCAAGTTATCTCAGTTTTTTGGCAAACCATAAATTATCCGCCAAACTAGTGGTAGTAGTAGTAGGTGATTCTCTATAGAGGGTTGTTGTTGAGTTGGTTTAACATCCAACATCAGCACTATATAGGCTATATTGTGGACGGGCCCCAATACTGACGTCTGACAATTTTATGTGCTGCCACACACGAGACAGGGCGGGGATGCCATGACTCCTGTCTCACCCGGTCACATTATATATCGAAACGTAGTGGGTGAGCCATAATTTTTTTTTTTTTTTTAAATGGCAGAGAGAGATGTCTTCAATTTTCCATTTTATCTCAGTTTTTTTCTCCCTGAGTCTTGATTTATTTCTGTCTAAAATTACACAAACTTTGCTGTGAATAAACTTTGTTTCCATAGAGGTCTAGAGAGATTAAGGAGAGTGCAAGCCGCGAGACTTTTATTAAAAAAGCTCTGAAGAGTCATCTTTTTAAACGTGTTTTTTGGTTCAGTTGCGACTTGTTTTTGCCTATTGATCCTTTAGCGTAGATAGTATAATCCAATTCTATTTAAAGTAGGTATCAAACCTTTTAACTGTTTACGCAGACATTTTATTGTTTTTTATGTGGCAGGGCTTTTGTTTAGTCTATGCTTTTTTGCCATGAGTTTTAATTTCTACGCTAATTTATTCATATTAAAGTTATTTATTATCCAGCATTAAGGTGTTGCGTTTTATATAGTTTCCTTTTTTTTAAAAATAAGAGTAATTAAGATATGTTATTGCATGTGCTTTTACACATTTATTTGATGCTTATTTGTTTGAATACGTTTATTGAGTGTATACAATGTATAGCACTTTTATATTTTTTATATTTTAGAATGGAAAGCGCTAAATAAATGTATATTAATATTATATTATCTTTATATAATTATATATATATAACTCATTTTTTTAGCTGGTACATAAATGAAGTATTATCTTTTATTTTCAATTAAAAAAATTTTTTTTCCTCTCGTCATTATTTCTGATATTGTATTTTTCTCTCTCTAGGTATGCGGACGATATTTGCCGGCAGCAGTTGCAATGACCTTGTCACTCTTACGGGAACGACCATCATCAGCGGCCATTTTGACAAGCGGGTTCGTTTCTGGGATGTCCGCGGTTCAGATAGCAGCACGAATGAAATCCTGTTACAGGGGCGACTTACCTCTTTATGTCTAGCACCAGGTATGATAATTGTCGTTTGTTATAAGTATTATTATTATTATTATTATTATTATTATTATTATTATTATTATTATTATTATTATTATTATTATTATTATTATTATTATTATTAT
>RQTK01001391.1:34548-45560 GCA_003991915.1 Elysia chlorotica | reverse complement strand
AATAATAATAATAATAATAATAATAATAATAATAATAATAATAATAATAATAATAATAATAATAATAATAATAATAATAATACTAATACTAATACTAATACTAATACTAATACTAATACTAATAATAAACAGAAACACAGCTATAGAATTTGAAGAAAAAAAACAACTATACGCTCTCAATGAGTTCTCAATAATTTCACAAATGTTTCATTCAATGCAAATAAAATAAACCCAATAACAAAAGAAAACACAAAAAAACCCAACATGTTCATTGTTTAACATTTTTTACTCTAGGGCTGATGGATTCAAAGTTGGCTGTGATTGGTCAAGAGCTGTTTTCAGGTTTGCCTTTTTCTTTTTCTTTTTTTTTTAAAATTCTCTTTGTTCCCTTGTTTAATATTATCAATGCTAAAACAACTCTGGTTGATGACCATGAAAATACAGTGCTATTCACAGAGTCCATCTCTGGCCACTGACTTTTAATCTGCTGGTTGGGACAATGTCATGAGGGCATTCTGTTTTGGGGTCCCATCCACGTTTAAGATCACTCTGGACTCTAAGGAGACATAGATCTAGTAGAGAGAGAGCTTGGTTTTCCATGATTTGAGTTGAGGAGTTGGTTTTAACGTCCAACATCAGCACTATATAGACTATATTGTGGACGGGCTTCAAGACTGACGTCTGACAATTTTATGTGCTGCCACACACGAGACAGAGTAGGGATACCATGACTCCTGTCTCAGACGATCACATTATACTGACACTGACCCAACCAGTAGGGAGTGAAATCGCCAAGGCTTGAACCCGAACCTATTGTGTCAGAAGCCGATGTTCTACCCTCAGGGCCACCGCGCCTCCCTGGTTTTCTATGACCACACATTAAAAAATGAAAAGTGAATCTAAACTGGTTGTAGAAAACTCTTTGGAGTGCTGCACGTTAATCGTTATAAAAAAGTATCAAGCTTATTGATGAAAACTTTACAGTGGTGGTTCAACGCTCTAACTATTGCTTTGACAACCCCATGTAGTTTGTGCCAGTGGGTATTTGAAGTTTTCACCCTCTTGTACTATTTGACCTAGGACATACTTGGACTATTTGACCTTCACCTACTTGTACTATTTCACCTTCAACTGGTACTACCTTTCACCTACTTGTACTATATGTCCTTTCACTTACTATTACTTACTATTTAATCTTTCACTTACATTTACTTTTTGACCTTTCACCTTCAACTGGTACTATTTGACCTTTCACTTACTTGTACTATTTGACCTTTCACCTACTTGTACTATTTGATCTTTCACCTTCAACTGGTACTATTTGACCTTTCACCAACCTTTTCTATTTGACCTTTCACCTACTTTTGCTCTTTGACCTTTCAGCCCTGACCTGGAGTTTGCTGCTGCGGGCTCAGCAGACGGGAATATTTACGTGTGGAACATCGCCAAGGTCAAAATCGAGAAAGTACTTAAGAACCACAGGTCTGGATGCAATTCATTTTCATAACTTGTAACGTAAGCTATAAGTTAATATTTTGTCCATATAGCGGATTTAATTTGGTGGATATCAGGTGACGTGTCAAAGCTGACTAAACATTTGAAAGGTCCAAACTCCTTTGCATATTCTTATAATTCGTCACTTTTTTTTTTTTTTTATATATTCAAAGAAATAGTTTAAATCTTATTTCAGAATCAACAAGATAAGAGAATGCAAGGTCTCTGTACCAAAATTAAAAAATAAAAAGTATAATTCACTTGCCTCCACAAAAGAATAGCAAAATAATAAAAAGGAAAGCAAAATTTAAAAAGAATACAACAAAACATTGTGTTTCATGATCACAATGGTCCGACGAAAGATTTTATGTAATCAAACAAATCCTCATCTCTTTATGCTATATTATTTTTTTCTCTTTAGTTACTGACTGATTTTAAAATGTAATTTTTTTCTTGAAACAATTGCTGTATAGAACTTAGAAGCAAGGAATTTAATATGAATGGGCTGTGATGTCATAAAAATTAATCTACTTTTAATCTCATGAAATGCCTAATCTTATTCAGTGATGTTTGAGTTTTGGTGCCCACCCTCCATATTACCATGTGTGCTTGTTTTTACCTAAATCGAAATCATTATTTTGCTAACATAATGGCTTTCTCACTCTTAGACCAACTTAACTTTAACCCTTTATAAGAATCTTTGAATAATATCAATCCGTCCATTCGTTCTATAATGAAAAAATTAACTGGGCCAAATTTTTTAAATTTTCATTTTAAAATCACCTTAAGAAGAAAAAAAACATCAGACAATTTTCAAAAGTTTTGTTCATTTCTTTCTTATTTTGAGATAGCCCATCATGGAAAAATCACATTAATTAAACAATTTTCAAAAATTTTGATCGTTTCTTTCGTATTTTGAGATAGACAATTATGAAAGTTCTAAAATCACGTCATTAAAAAAAAATCAGACAATTTTCAAAATTTTCATCCGTTTTTTTTAAAGCAACTTATTTTGAGATAGACCATTATGGAAGCAATGTGACAAAATGCATCAAAACGCAGCATCGCTTCCCGTCATTCCTTATCGTCTCGTAACGCCAGCCGTTGTTCCCTCCTCAGCCACGCAGTCCTGGCGTGCTCGTGGAACCCTCTGGGCAGCTCCCTGGTCAGCTGTGAGAAGGGACGCAAGGTCGTCCTCTGGTCGGACTATTGACGCACAGCCCCGGTGACTTAGTGGTGGGTAACGCCGGCTTTTGGTAGACTTGTACAGTGTAGGCGGTACTGAGCATGATTGTTCATGGAAGTGCGCTATATAAATGCAATATATTATTATTATTATTATTATCTGATAGTTTACACTGTTGATCTGATAGTTTCTAACCTTTTCCAACACTGGTACAGTGATGATCTGATAGTTTCTAACCTTTTCCAACACTTGTACAGTGTAGGCTGAATAATCTGATAGTTTCTAACCTTTTCCAACACTTGTACAGTGTAGGCCGCATAATCTGATAGTTTCTAACTTTTTCCAACACTTGTACAGTGTAGGCTGCATAATCTGATAGTTTCTAACCTTTTCCAACACTTGTACAGTGTAGGCCATATAAGCTGATAGTTTCTAACCTTTTCCAACACTTGTACGGTGTAGGCAGCATAATCTGATAGTTTCTAACCTTCTCCAACACCTGTACAGTGTAGGCCATATAAGCTGATAGTTTCTAACCTTTTCCAACACTTGTACAGTGTATGCTGCATAATCTGATAGTTTCTAACCTTCTCCAACACTTGTACGGTGTAGCCTGCATAATCTGATAGTTTCTAACCTTTTCACATCATACCACGTACATGTGGTGCTCCTTGATATGCCTTTGCGCTAGGACGTCTTTGTATTGATTTGGACATTTATTTCATAATAATGATATCAAAGCTTTAAACATCTCCCCTGTTTACAGACCCTGCTAAACATAAATCTCACTGAGCTTTTTCAGAGCCTTGGATTAATTTTGGAACATGTATTTTCTGTGTACGCAATGCCTGCGTGTGTATACAGCTTTCTGTGTCTTTGTCTTTATCCTATTTTAATTTTATCTATCTTTGTCTTTATCCTAATTCGATAATATTTCTTTGTTGCAAACTTCTGCAGATATTTGGAACGATGTCCGATCCTGTGAGTTTGATATTTTCGGAACATATTTATGCACTGAAAACTTACCTCAACTTATTAAAACCAAGACTACGGTGATATTCGTCATGGCCGTTTTGTTTGAAAGCTGTGCAAGCTTTACGAGTGCTCCAAACATGCTGGAAACCTTGAGGAGGACATATATTCTGGGTGTTGTTGATTATTCCATGGAAACACGCTCGGCTTTGAACATTATTTATTTTTTCCGTTTTTGGATAGCGATCTCACAAAATGAGTCTAGTTGTGCTTCAGACTTGCTGAAAGAATTTTTTTTATTTCCCCTTGGTAGTCCGATATCT
This sequence comes from Elysia chlorotica, assembly GCA_003991915.1. Lineage (NCBI taxonomy): Eukaryota > Metazoa > Mollusca > Gastropoda > Plakobranchidae > Elysia > Elysia chlorotica. The sequence goes on along the minus strand of RQTK01001391.1, from coordinate 41,585 downwards.
CCGATGATGACTTCAAGTTTGGTGAGTTTCTACTTGGGGTAGTTTCACAGGCGTCTGTTTATTCCCATTTATACACAGGTAAAGGCTAAAGATATTCCCAGATGTGTGGTGTTTCCTTCTTTTTAATGGCACAGATACTTCACCAATCCCAATTCAAAATTTCACACCATTTTGATACCTCTTAAAAGAAAAAAAAATATATATATAATGATACACATATTTGTGTAATGGCCTTAAAAAGTGTTATGATAAGGGGGGAAAATAGGATGTTGTAAATGTAAGGGTATAATTTTTGTTTTAAATCCTACAAGAAGAATGAATAGAGCTGTTTTAAAAATTGAAAAAGTCTGCATACAAAAAAAAAATTGTTTAAATTCACCCATAAATTAACTTGGAAAAAACAATAAACATTAGAAAAAAACACACATTCCACATTTCAGCCCATTTTGTAACGTAAGCCTGTATAAATTTCGCCTTTTTGTGTCTATGTCTGAACTGTAACTTGGTTCACTTTGTGAGATCACTAGACATCTGACTACGTGCTAGCTAAATAAACATTGTGGATTTACAAATGTACAACTGTTTCGATATTCTTTGTAGGATAGAAGTCTCTGTCCTAGTTTTTTTTGGCCCGTCCACAATATAGCCTATTTAGTGCTGATGTTGGACGTTAAACCGACTCAACAACTCAACTGTCCTAGTTTTACATGGCCCTAGATTCCCAAGGAGGATCCCATATGACAACGGGTCCCAAGACAAATGTTTGACAACTTTATGTGGAGCCACACATAAATCAGGGTGGGATGGGGAATCCAAGACTCTCATCTCAGCTGGTCACATTATGCTGACACCGACCCCAATAGAAGTGGGCTAAATCTGACAAACGAATTTGCCGTTCAAAGGTTTTGATCTGCAGCTTTCTGGATCGGAATGATCGTTTTTCATATTTATGAATTATTTGAATTATTTTCGATAACCAGTAGCTGACAGAAGCTGTTACAGTTACACATTTATTTGGTGCAGGTCCGATATGTCTTATCTTATTTTTATTTTCATCGGAGATTAAAAAAAAAAAGTTCTGGCAGATTGTGCGGTGTTCCAGCTGATATCTAGGTCAGAGTTGGGAGGAGAGGTTTTCAGATAATGATTTAGTTTTGTTCGTTTGTTTTGTTTTTGTTTTAATGTTTTTGTTGCCTTATGAAGCTTTAAAAAAAAAAGAGAGGTCTCTGCTCATACTTGAGATATTCTGTATAATTGATTTGATGATATTGTAAATCTGTGTAAATGTTGCCCTTAGAAAATCAATGAAAGAGAGCGTTTAAGTCTAGTTTATTATGTTCACGCCTTGTTAAAGTTAAGATGTTCCATTTTTTTTATGTCACATCATGGTGAATGTGACAGCAGACCCTATTATGTGGGGGGGGGGGGGGGGAAGAAAAGGGGGAATTCCTAAACGGCGATGGAGGGGGGAGGGGGGGGGGGCGGGGGAGGGAGGGATGAAACTGAAGTGCCAAGAGATAAAAGATTGTAGTGGTATGTTTGAAAGGGTAATGTTCTCTCTAGAGGGAGGGAGAGAATTCTCTCCCTCTCTGCGGGTTTAATATCTCCTAGGTTCCCCTGGGGGATCCTATACGGCGATAGAAAGGGTAATCTCTAAGCCCCACACCTTTATAGCTATATCATCCTTCTAAATGTAAACTGACGTAATTCACACAAGGGCTAAAATTAGTTGAAGGTAACGCTAAAATCATTTTGTCCATGTCTATTATTTTTCTACACTAAATCTTTAGAATCTTGTCAGAATCTTAGTGAAAGTCGATTGAATTTAATTCAGTATAAAATTTAGTCAGTAAAAGCGACAACTTTAGACCTGAAAAGCTGAAGAAAAAAAAGCCTCATGCTAGTTCCTATTCAGAGTGACTATATACATAGTTACTTTGTACCTGAAAAGCTGAAGTAAAAAAGTGTCTTACGTACTATAAAGAGTTGCTTGGTTTGGAAAAAAAATTATTTATTTAGTGCTGAGCTGAGATATAGAATATATTCATGAAGTGATATCAGGTGGTTGTCCTAATTTGGAAAACAGCATAGGAAGATTGATACATTGTTTGCCATTTAATCCTAAGGTCAGCTTGTGTCTGCTGCGTCGCCCATTTGTCTAGCATTTTTAGACTTTCATAGTATATTCTTTTGTCTTTAAAAACAATTTTTTCTTCTTCTATTTTTAATCTGTTGGGAAGAGATTTTCTTGTCGTAAAATTTGGTTAACAAGACTTTTGAGCGCTTTTTATTAGGGAGCTTGAATAGTACAACATTTGTATTGCTCAACTTCTATCATTTATTAAAAATAGTTTGCTTTTCTACTTCGCAATGGTGCCCATGTTTTCTTATTTTGCTACAATGCCCATGCCCTTATTTGGAGAGAGACATTTCTATTTTTGTTATCTATTTTGGAGAGCAACAGGTCAGCGTTTGTGCTGCAGTATTAAAATACCGGTCATTATCTTGTTTCTGATCAAATTAAAGACAACAAAAAAAAAACAACATAAAAGTTCACAGTTTGTTTTGAAGGTTACATTGCATAAAATGTATTGAAAAAGCATTCATTTTTCCTTTTTCCTTTTGAGGCAGCCACAAAGTTAAATGTCACTTTTTTTCCCCCACAATAATTATTTTTGGCTGCAATATTCCATACAGTTTTGTTAAAGTCAATGTAAAACTAATTAATTTCAGCCTCTGCCTTGTAGATACAATTTAAATGTCTATAACCCCTTTTCATTATTATTGCTTATGGTAAGTGGTAGTTGGAGAATTGTCTTTCAATATTCATAATAATTTTGTCATATGTTTATTTTTTCCCATATTTTATTGAAACAAAAAATATTAAGTCCTTTTCAGTTTACACGATTGGATTGTGTGGTTGGTCTGTCTCGTGATGCTATTGTAATATGACCCTCAATCTGATAAATCGGCGCTAATATCGTTAGGATGTTATCGTTCGTTGCATTACTATGACACATCATATCAATGGAGATTTCTAGCATTCAATCAAACAGTGTTTTTTTGTATTGAACTCAGAACACAAGTGTAGTTACAGCCAAGATTTGCTCAAGTCAAGGAGTACTTGAGTCACCATTGCACCAGAAAATATTTCTAGACAAGTTAAAGCCTACTTTGAAAAGGGGCATTTATGCCTATTTACCAATTCAGTTCATCAGTTCATAGTCATATTATATCCCCTTGTGTTTGTATAGAGTGGAATCCGCGTAATATGAACCTCTTGGGGACAGCCTAAAAGTTCATTTTATCCAAAGTTTACTTTAAACAGTCTCCTTAAAGTAAACTAAAGGGAATTGGTGTCGTCGGAAATAGTTTATGTGATTATAAAGCCATTGTTTATATTAAACAGGGCTTGTCTTCAGGTTCCACCGTATTTCTGCGGCAGAACTGGACTTACTTTGTGAGATTTTCACCCATTTCTTCCTGCTTCAATTATTTTAATATATGTTATGTAAATTCAAATCGGTAGGGTTTATCAAACTCATCTTATGCCTTTCAAGCTTCGAATCAAATTACAGCTTTTGTGGGGCTCAGTTTTAATGAAGTAAAATAAAATAAAAAAAAATAACAAAACAAAAAACAACCCAATATTACAACAACATAGTTTATGTTGTTCTTCCCCTCTGTCTAACTTTGTATAATTTTTTTTCCATGTATTATATCTAGAGAGACAAACTGTTGCAGATTCATTTGTTGGTTGGAATTGGCTTTACTTGTTTATCGCTGCCTTTATATTTGGAAGGCTGAGGACTGTGTGTGAATGATACTTTTAGTTATTAGTATTTGTGAGCATGAATATAGTAGATATGCATTATCTTTTTTAGAAAAAGCCTAGCAGCAAAATGCTATTGGCAGTGGTATGATTTTGCTCTTCCTGTATCTTTTTTTTTTTTTTTTCATCAAATATTTCGTTTGTTATTATATTTGAAAATAGTGTTGTTTTCGATTTTGATATATTGATAGTCCTCCATGTCTTTAGTCTATTGTAAATACATGTATTGAGATTTTATCATGTAAAAACTTTTGTATTGTGGAGTCGGTTGCGTATAATAGATGTAAAATAATGAAAAAATGTCTGCATCTGAGTTGGTTGGATACAAAGAGAAATAATCATGGAAAAAAAATTGATGCACCTTGGAGCCTGTTGTATAGAGATAAAATCATAAAAAATGTTTGCATCTGAGGTGGTTGGATGCAAAGAGAAATAATCATGAAAAAAAAAATTGATGCATCTTACAGTTTGTTGTATAGAGATAAAATCAGGAAAAATGTCTGCATCTGAGTTGGTTGGATGCAAAGAGAAATAATCATGAAAAAAAAAATCGATGCGTCTTAGAGTTTGTTGTATAGAGATAAAATCAGGAAACATGTTTGCATCTGAGTTGGTTGGATGCAAAGAGAAATAATCATATGAAAAAAAAATTGATGCATCTTAGAGTTTGTTGTATAGAGATAAAATCAGGAAAAATGTCGACATCTGAGTTGGTTGGATGCAAAGAGAAATAATCATATGAAAAAAAACATTGATGCATCTTAGAGTTTGTTGTATGGAGATAAAATAATGAACAAATGTCTGCGTCTTGTTGGTTGAACGTAAAGAGAAATAATCATGAAAAAAACATTGATATGTCTTAGAGTTTGTTGTATAGAGATGAAATCAGGCAAAATCTCTGCATCTGAGATGGTTGGGTATGGGCCTATTGAGATGAAAGTATGAGAAAAATGTCTGTATCTAAGTTTGGTGGATGAATTGAGTTAAAGTCATGAAAGAAACCCAAAATAAAACATCTGCATCTTAGAGTCTGTAGTGTATATAATTATTGAGATGATGAGTTATTATCATGAAAAAATGTTTGCCTGTTAGGGTTCATTGCCTATATTAGGATATATTCATGAACAATTTTTTAATTTCGTTGAAGAGTTTGTTGTGTTTATATATGTTTAGAGAAATGAGATATTATCATGAAAAATGTCTGCATCTTAAAGTATAGACCTGAGGAAAGCCATACTTGTAACCAAGATCTCTGAGTTCATTCATAGTTTCATGTAGTAGGTATTTTTTCATTTCCTTCTCCCTAGTTGAGATGATCTTTGATCCTGCTTGTTATGAGTGAGATCATAGTGATATTAACAATAATAATAATTATAAAAATATCAATAGTAATAATAATAATAATAATAATAATAATAATAAAGATAACAATAGTAATAATAGTCTTGAGATTGGTAGTCGACATATATGTAGTCATTGCGTACGTTCCAAGGCATAACGTTGCAACGTCTTGAAAATGAATTTTATTTTGTAGGTCTTGTAAAAGGCAGACTATTTTCGTTTGATGGAAGTTATCAATAGTTCAGTTGTACGAAGTTGGCGTAAAACGTGTTAAATGTCTTCTTTTTTTCTTGACTCATTTCTGACGCGAAATTTTTTTTGAAACAGCGAATTGCCATGACCATGTCATTTTAGTATTATGCAGATCTCTAAGAACTTTCTGTTGTTTTGTTTATTGGTTTTGTTTTTTTGTTTTTTATTTTGCAGAGAGCTCTGTGAAATAAGTATACATATTTTGTGTGTGTGTTTTTTCCCCCATAGAAAATAAATATTACATATTTGATATTTCACAAATTGAAAATAAAAATAAAAACACCCTAAATAAATACGTGCAGATATGGTCTGAACCTAGACTCACGTGGTGTGAAAATGTGAATTTAAGGTTGTTCACAAAAGATTGAGTTGGATAAATCAATGTTTGTAAAAAAAAAAAAAGAATTGATCATTCCTTGCTTGCAGTAGGTATGCTATAAAATTATATTGTATGGCATGTGTTAAGTCATTTCGATTTATCTGTTCCACGTTTTGATCCCATGAATGATTTTATCATAACACGTACACGAAAGTGTAAGCATTAGGCGTAATAATCAGTATGATTGGTGTGAAATTATTTTAGATACACATTAATTTGTTCCCCCAATTGTGTCATAATGAATTTTTTTTCAAATTAAAATGCCTTGTATGCCTCTAACGTGTCTATAAGTATCTTATTACTATTACATGTATTAGTATCATGTCTGTACAGTACGAACTATATGAACAAAGTTATAACATATTGGATTATTTTGTGTGCAATATAAATATGATATAAAAAAAAGGACTGCTTCACGTTATGGTTTATTCTATGTACTGTACATGCAAATAAAGCAGCGCAATGTACTACTGAACATCACATGTGCGTTCTCTCATGCTTTGTGTTTGTTCGTACCACTTTCCGCGATGGTTTGAGTACAGGTATGCATGTGTATATTACTTTGGAATGCGCTAGTCTTGGGAACTCAGGTAACCCAGGAAACTCAGAAAATCACCGACGTCCGCAGAGTTGAGTTGAATTGAGTTGAGTTTAATGTCCAACATCAGCACTATATAGCTATATTGTGGACGGGCCCCAAGACTGACGTCTGACAATTTTATGTGCTGCCACACACGAAACAGGACGGGGATACCATGACTCCTGTCTCAGTCAGTCACATCAAACTGACACCAACCCAACCAGTAGGGACCGCAATCGCCAGGACTTGAATCCGGACCTTTTGCGTCGGAAGCCGATGTTTTACTCCAGGACCCCCCGGGCCCTAACGTGCGTAAGATGCAATTTAAGTCCTGAGACAACCAGTCATATAAAGCTTCACTGTCCTGTGACAAAATTTGATGGATGATATAATACATACTACATAATACAGTGCAGGCGTGCGATGACAGGTTAAATGTGGAGTTGTAGCTGTAATAATAATTTATTATGATACTTCTAGTCTCGAGGATTTCTTTGGCACCAGTAGCTCAGTGTTTTGCGCTTTGGACCAAGAGTTAGAGTTTCACTGTTCGTCTCTCTCATCTATGACACTATATTATTATTATTATTATTATTATTATTATTATTATTATTATTATTATTATTATTATTATTATTATTATTATTATTATT
>RQTK01001391.1:17551-34202 GCA_003991915.1 Elysia chlorotica | reverse complement strand
AGCTTATATGTGCGGTGCATACATTGTTTTGGATTCTCTATTAGATGCTAGTAACTGGAGTTTGTGGAAACCCTGTAGTTCAGTCGGTTGATGCTAAAGACTGACAGTGACAGCGTATATGTGCGGTGCTAAAGACTGATAGCTTATATGTGCGGTGCATACATTGTTTTGGATTCTCTATTACTTGCTCGTTTGTGGAAACCCGGTACTTCAGTCGGTTGATGCTAAAGACTGACAGTGACAGCGTATATGTGCGGTGCTAAAGACTGATAGCTTATATGTGCGGTGCATACATTGTTTTGGATTCTCTATTACTTGCTCGTTTGTGGAAACCCGGTACTTCAGTCGGTTGATGCTAAAGTCTGACAGTGACAGCGTATATGTGCGGTGCATACATTGTTTTGGATTCTCTATTACATTCTAGTTTGTGGAAACCCGGTACTTCAGTCGGTTGATGCTAAAGTCTGATAGTGACAGCTTATATGTGCGTTCCATACATTGTTTTGGATTCTCTATTACATGCTCATTTGTGAAAACCCGGTACTTCAGTCGGTTGATGCTAAAGACTGACAGTGACAGCTTATAAGTGCGGTGCATACATTGTTTTGGATTCTCTATTACATGCTCATTTGTGAAAACCCGGTACTTCAGTCGGTTGATGCTAAAGACTGACAGTGACAGCGTATATGTGCGGTGCATACATTGTTTTGGATTCTCTATTACATGCTCGTTTGTAGAAACCCGGTAGTTCAGTCGGTTGATGCTTAAGTCTGACAGTGACAGCGTATATGTGCGGTGCATAGATTGTTTTGGATTCTCTATTAGATGCTCGTTTGTGGAAACCCGGTGGTTCAGTCGGTTGATGCTAAAGTCTGACAGTGACAGCGTATATGTGCGGTGCATACATTGTTTTGGATTCTCTATTAGATGCTAGTAACTGGAGTTTGTGGAAACCCTGTAGTTCAGTCGGTTGATGCTAAAGACTGACAGCTTATATGTGCGGTGCATACATTGTTTTGGATTCTCTATTACTATTAGATGGTCGTTTGTGGAAACCCGGTACTTCAGTCGGTTGATGCTAAAGACTGACAGTGACAGCTTAGAATGTGCAGTGCACAGCAAAACATCTGTATATCTTTGTAACTATACAACCAGTGATGCTTTGTACTTGATTATAATACCAGCATTGTCGGTAACATACATACATACATACATACATACATACATACATACATACATACATACATACATACATACATACTAGAGATTCAAGTCAATATATATATATATATATATTTTAAGAACATACATATCGAAAATTATGTTGTCAAGCACAGGCTTTGCAAGATGAATATATATATATATAAAAATATACCATTATACGTGTAGCAACACAATTAGCAAAAGTTTTGCTTAAACATAGTTGTATCTAAGTACACATTAATTTAAAAAAAAAAAAAAATTAAAAAAAATAAATTTAAGAACTTAGCATAAATTCCTTATAATTTTGTATGGCTACTCAGGATTGCTGTACAGTTTGGTTTGTCTACTCAATTTTACATATTTTTTTCTTTACTTTACAACACATAATTATTAATGCACAGAGTAGCTGTTTCCAATGCTGAATTTGATTTGATTTGTTTCCTTTCAAGATTTACATGGACATTTTGTAAAATTTGAAAGGTTAAGTATTAAGATCATCATGACAAAGTGGGGAAAAGATCATTATGTAATGGATACAAACCAAAAATAATTACATGTATAACTCTCTTTGTGCTTCGTGATTACAGGAAGAAAATTCTCAATTACCGTGCTCTGAAACTGTGCAGTTCTGAAGAGAACCGATGTTAATTAATTTTGACCAATTAATCACACTCTATCATGAACCTTATAATCGTGTAAGTTTAATCGTCATCAGTTAAGAAAGACAATACTTCATTACCGAATCCAGAGAAATGAAATTCAAGTATAAAAGGCCGCGATATCGTTGTTGCTGGGGAGTTTCTTGTTTCTGATAAGGCTGGACACTAAGATTTATTATGATACATTGTCTCTGTATCCTATAATAAGTTGTTGGTTTCTTGTATGGCTGACTAGTACTTGGACTCAATGTGTCATGGATTTCCGTGTCTTGATCTCTCTTTGCCTGTTGTCGAACAAACTGTCTTCAATCGAATCTCTTCATGACTCAGCAAATCTCGGCAACCGTTTGACTAACGATGTTTTAGGTAGTTCTTCACATTCCGATACGCCAGATATATCATCGCCATTGCACACGACACAAAAATCGACTGAAAATCCCAATACAAAGAAGAAATCTGCTCGATTTTCCTCTGGAGATGGTTTTCATCAAAACGTCACGGCTAAGTCTGAATATGCCCAAAACGGAGAAACACTTAAAAACGAAGAGTGTGAAGACCGAGTCCGAGAATTCGCCGTCAAAGGACATATGTGTGACGCGCTAAATCTGGGCAGCGACTCCGCGGACATCTTGCGCAATTTCACGTGCCGAGACCGGTGTGGCGTTACGCCAACGTTCGACAGACCCTGGTACGGCTGCAGCTGTGACGAGCTGTGCATGCTTCACGATTCCTGCTGCCGCGATATAGTTACAAACTGCCCCGACATTTACCAGAAGGGGCGAGAAATCCGGCGATATGCGGAGAAGCACAACATTCGGAAAGAATGCTCTGACTTTGAGTTCTCTCCGTTTGCACTATTCATGTCATCAGAACCAACCACATATGTTACTTTCCCCTCCACCCCTGCCATGGTTACTGCTGTCACTGAACCCCACGGCAGTGTTAGCTTTGATAAGTTAATCGACAGTGATGCAACCTTTTACGTTGCTGAACTCTCTAGAGGCATAATATTTCGAAATTTTCGGGAGTTCCAAAAGCATGAGGACGCGTCCGCCATAGCACGCTTTGTCCCACGGATTTCCTCCCTGAACTGCCAAGGTATCCGGCCAGGTGAGGCAGTCAGCTTGTTTAAACTGCTTGCTCTGTGTAGAGAAGCCTACTTATGGACCCCATACACCTCCTTCCACCGCAACTGCGAAATCTACTCCACTATAGCGTGCAAGTGCGGTGATGAACATCTACTCCAGTACCAGCACGACGTTTGCTTCCAACGCAACACCTCCACAACTTTCGACATCGAGGATGCCTTGGGTTTCACAGCGTTGCAGGCCGAATACGCGGATATTGAATTGTATGAAAACACAGCCGACTGCTGGTCGATTGAGATGGATGAACATGAGCTCGAACTCGATGAGGTAGACATATTACATAGAGGTATGACCGTAACTACCACCCCAGTCGGTTTCATACCTCCACACGTACAGCTTCTGAAAGCAAATTATTCTGGGATAAGTGGAGACTTTCCATTTCCAAATAATCCAGCAAGCAAAATCTCTTCAGATTCCCATGTCATCAAGGCATTTGTACTGGAGCCGAACCACGCCTTAGAGAAACGAGTCGTGTGCCCAAGGCGCCCCACCGTCCTGTCTAGTTGTCGCATTGCGGAGTGCTCCACTGGGGCCCTCCTAGCGCTCAGCCCGGGATCCGAGCCAAGCTTCTCTGGACGGTCGTGTGTCATTCCTGACCGGGTCGTGGTCCTGTTTGAGCCTCAGGCTGGGGGCTCGGTGTGTCAGTGCATGCGGGTGATGCGCGCGCTCTCTTCTCTGCAGGTGTGGCGCATCAGACTCGCCGATATCTGGGCGGGACACTGCGTTGTGGATGTGCTTGGCGTTTTCCACGGTAAGGCCAGGGAACCAGTCCCGCTTTTGTCGGCTTAGTTGAGTAGGAGAATAAGATTTATCAAAGACTTGAGCCCATATAGGTTACATGGTATATCAAGAAAGACGGTAGAAGTAGAATGTTTTTACTTAAAGCCATCGATTATTCGTTTTCACACATAGAAACGCGTAGATTATGCACACGAGAGAATTTTGATAAATGATAAAGCCAGTAGATTTAGTCTACACACAGCGGAGTTAATATAAATCTCGCTAATGTTGTCAACTCTGATGAAACCCGTAGATTTCATCTACTCACACCGTAGTTGAGATAAATCTCGTGGATGTTGTCTAATCACGCAGAACTCTAAGGCGTATATCTATGCCTAGCGGTTGGAAGCGACTGACTATGAATGGTTGTAAAATGACCCAAAACGATAAAACACTATTGACAAACGTACATGGAGTCTTTTCACGGAACCAGGAAATTTTAGATAAAATTAAAATACTTGGTATATTCGGGTGCTACTTAATACAAGAAATGATCAGAAATAACCAGAAAAGATCAAGGACTATCGAACACTATTGGCGAAGGAAGTTGAAGTCTTTTCACACGAAACTTGAAAGAAATCCCGAAGATTAAGTCTTTTCAGGAGAAACTTGAGAGACATTTCATTATTTATGAAGTCTTTTCACACGAAACTTGAGAGTCATTTCATTCTTCATGAAGTCTTTTCACACGAAACTTGAGAGACATTTCATTCTTCATGAAGTCTTTTCACACGAAACTTGAGAGACATTTCATTCTTCATGAAGTCTTTTCACACGAAACTTGAGAGACATTTCATTCTTCATGAAGTCTTTTCACACGAAACTTGAGAGACATTTCAATTTTCATGAAGTCTTTTCACACGAAACTTGAGAGACATTTCAATCTTCATGAAGTCTTTTCACACGAAACTTGAGAGACATTTCATTCTTCATGAAGTCTTTTCACACGAAACTTGAGAGTCATTTTAATTTTCATGAAGTCTTTTCACACGAAACTTGAGAGACATTTCATTCTTCATGAAGTCTTTTTACACTAAACTTAAGTTAAAGACAGCAGCCGTATTGGAACACTTGCACACTATCCCTAGCTTAACAAATTATTTTTGCAGCGCCAACCGAGCAATGTTAAGCTTTTTTCAACAATATAATGTAGAAAGTCCAACGTATTGGTGACTTGACCTAGTTGTATATCTGGAAGAGACTACACCAAAGTGCATAGCGGGGTCCTAAATAGTATAAAATTACATGTAATTGAAAATGCCTGATTTCTATCTTTCACAGTGTTCAAGCCTCTCCCAAAGACCTACACGTTCCCTGAAGACCTTGCCCAGTTTCTCTCAGACTCCTCTTCCACAGTAAAACAGCTCCGAGACCCTCTGCGGGAATCCCTGCTACACACTAACTCTCTGTGTGATGCAGGTCACGGCGCAGGCGCAGAGCACATGAAGTTTTGTTTCTACGGGGCTAACATTCAAGAGTACACGGAGGAAGACGCCATAGAGTGTGTTGATATTAACTTGTCTACAATGTCTATATATGGAGCTGGAACACATGTGTGGTCTTCTACAACGTTTCTTCTTATGTTACTAGGAAGTTTAAACATTCTCTCTCGCATAATTTTCATATTTTTGGAATTATCCACATGTTTAATAATTATGCGATGAGTGTCGCAATTTGTATTAAATGAATGCACTAGGTTGTAATATAGCGGCACGTATACACATTATCATTGATACAATACATACTACATTCATTCATTTGGCAAAGTAATTATGAGTATTATTACTATTTTTGAAAGTGTTTGAGACAGAAGTCACTGTATCCCTTTATCTCCGGAAAGGGGGAGGGGGAGGGCAGTGGTAGCCTTGGGGTAGAACATCGACTTTCGACGCAGGAGGTCCATGGTTCGAGCCCTGGCAATCTCGCCCCCTTTTGGTTGACTCGATGTCAGTTTAATGTGACCAGCTGAGAGTCATGGCATCGCCGCCCTGTCTCGTGTGTAGCACTACATAAAATTGTCAGACGTCAGTCGTGGGGTCCGTCCACAATACAACCTATATAGTACTGACGTTGGACGTTAAACCAAACTCAATTACCCTGTAGTCCGCCATGTCTCCATGTCTCAGCAATTAAAATTTGTCTCTGGTAAAACTATCCAACTTTGGTCTCTCTCTCTCTCTCTCTCTCTCTCTCTCTCTTGTTGTCTTCTCGTTCACTTTCCTCCTTACTATTCTTTCAATTGAAGCAGACGCAAATGGACCCCCCATGTCTCCATGTCGCAGCCAGTAAAGTAAAAATTTGTCTCTGGTAAAACTATCCAACGTTGGTGTCTTTCTCTCTCTCTCTCTCTCTCTCTCTCTCTCTCTCTCTCTCTCTCTTTGTTGTCTCCGTCGTTCACTTTCCTCCTTACTCCTCTTTCAATTGAAGCAGACGCAAATGAATCCCGGTAAAATAGCTAACTATACAAATATACTTAACTTTAGTTTTAGCCGCGAACGAGAAAACACACTTTTCGTAGGACCAAGAGGCATAGCCAATCGGTAACGCTTTTAATCTGCTGGTTTGTAAGTTTGTATGACAAAACTTTAGTCAAAGGTCATGGGCACAACATAGCCGTTACCGTGCTGACGTGCCGTAAAATAAACTCATTCACTCACTCACTCGATCTGTAGACGTATCAATCTAATGTGACCATCTGACAGTGACACAGAAGTCGCGGGTTTAAATCCCACTCACACAACCATCATCCCTACTTGTGACCAACTAACAGGAACAATTACGGTAACTTCTCACTGTATCGTTGTGGCAACACGTAAAAATGTACATGTATTGGGACTCATACCCGAGACAGCCTAGTTGCCACCGACAGACTGCCAGGAAACAAGAAACAATCTATCACAATCAATCGTGTATAGACTCATACCCAAAACATGCCAACATGTACAGCATATGCCAAATATTTAGATCTAGATCTGCATGAAGCTGGCGAGAGCGAGATATACCAACTTACATTAAGTGCCCAACTGTCAAACTACACACGTATTCATTTTGCAAATAGTTGCTCTGGTTTAAATTGCCTGAACCTTTTTCCCATCATTCACTCACTCACTCATGTTGTGCGGGTTGGTGCGCTTTTGTGCTAGAACCTTTGTGTATGATCTGCACTCCTTTAATTTGAAGATAATTAATATCATTATCAAAGCTTTTACCTTTTTAAGTTTTTGGAAATTCCCCAAAGTAGTATGAACACAAGAATTGATCTAAAATTAGACGTTGTGAAAAGATTAACCGTTATACAAAAAACACCAATCGTCACAACACAAGGGCAAGACGCCAAAAGTTTAAACGACACACATTGGACACATAAACTGTAATTATTGAACGTCTACGCACAGTTGTCCAAAACGAAACACCATTAAAACTATGTATATCTATTATATAATGACACAGCATTAAGTAAGAACTTTTTGCTTTCACAATTTACAGATCAGCCCAAACTGAGAAAAATTAATGACATCATCTTAGTGGAAGGTTAAATATGTCAAGTTACGTTCAGTCTCTATTACACCATGTTCTTAAATCCTTATGTTATGTTGTTTTTTTTTGGGTCAATTTCTTACGTTTATGTAATGCATGTATTATTAGAACACTGTATTTGGTCTCTTTCTCTGTGATACCGTTTCTCATTTGTTGTCTCCGCGGGTACTTAGTTTTATTAAATCTCACCTTGCCCAAAAGGTTTAAATTCCTTCTTGAAATAACGTAAAATTATACATGTGTAATGAGACCAGCGGCTAAGGCAGAAATGCTGATATTCCTGCACTGTCTCTATGTTGCCTCACGTAAAATTGTCAGACGTTTGTCTTAAGACCCTTTGGATTTTAAGAAACTCACTTGCCTACTTGGTATTGGCCCTCTGCAAAGTCTATTTGAAACAGCGCATAATGTATATCTAGTCTGACACACAGAAAAACCCCACCCTATTATGTATTATAAAATCTTTCTTACTCGAGCAATATTATTTATTCCGACTTTCAAAGTAGGGTGGAAGTGACATTTCGTGTAAATAAATTAGATCTCCCACGAGCCTAAGAAATCAGGTTAATTACGCTAAACCACGATAATGTCCTACGTGATCAGTTTTTAATTGTCTTTTAGTTCTATTAATCAAAATTTAATAATTCATTCCATAACTCCAGGATTCATTGTTCCGCTCTGAGGCCAGTACACCCATTCACTTAGACAGTGAATATATACACGTGCAATCAGATCGGTTTCTACTAGAGAGTCTTTATATCTTGGTGGCATTGGTCGTATTTAACATATTTTGTTTATCAAATATAGCTTCCAGTCTGAAAGATCGATATCTAGAACACTAAATATCATATCACATCTAGAGAGAGAGAGAGAGAGAGAGAGAGAGAGAGATAGAGAGAGAGAGAGAGAGAGAGAGAGAGAGAGAGAGAGAGAGAGAGAGAGAGAGAGAGAGAGAGAGAGAGAGAGAGAGAGAGATAGAGAGAGAGAGAGACAGAGAGAGAGAGAGAGAGAGAGAGAGAGAGAGAGAGAGAGAGAGAGCAGATAAATGTAGTTACACCAGAGCCTATAATAGATTTGGTTTCAAATTTTGAGTTTCCACGCTGATTACATTATGACGTACAAAATGCGCAATATTCGAAACACAGTGTCCACTATCTGGAACAATTTTGATGTTTGTTCTCGCACAGGTTTGTTTGTAATTTGGTTAGTTTATTTTTTTCTAAGCTGTTGTTGTTGTTGTTGAGTTGGTTTAACGTACAACATCAGCACTATATAGGCTATATTGTGGACGGACCCCAAGACTGACGTCTGACAATTTTATGTGCTGCCACACACGAGACATTGTGGGGATACCATGACTCCTGTCTCAGCCGGTCACATTAAACTGACACCGACACAACCAGTAGGGAGCGCAATCGTCAGGGCTCGAACCGGGACCTTTTGCGTCGGATGCGGATGTTTTATCCCAGGGCCACTGCGCCCCCCTGAAATCCTTCTGGAATTGGGCCTTACCTAATTAATCTAAAAAAATTAAAGAAATCAAAGTTACTACATGGATCAAAATATACCCGTCAAAGTAGACCAGTGCTGAACAGATTTGTAATCTTTGATGCGATTACGGAAGACATCGATGACGAAAACATGGGTAATTTGATCCAAATAGGTCATGGCGAACTTCTTTTTCGAAAATTTAATCATTTTACGCAGAATATAATTAGTAATACTTCGAGTTGGAAATTTGAGAAGACAGATTGAACGAAATGCAAGCATGACCGCCACAGATCTATACGAAATATAATAATAATATTAATGTCGACAGACTGGCGATTACGATAGTTTTTCTTGGTTCATCAGTACTGAAGTTCTTTCACCATAAATTTTAGGTTTCGCACGGAGGAAAATCAAAGACTAGATTTTGTTGTTGTTGTTGTTGTTGTTGTTGTTGTTGTTGTTGTTGTTGTTGTTGTTGGTTTAACGTCCAACATCAGCATTATATAGACTATTTTGTGGTCGGGCTCCAAGACTGACGTCTGACAATATGTGCTGCCACACACGAGACAGGGCGGGGATACCATGACTCCTGTCTCAGCCGGTCACATTAAACTGACACCGACCCAACCAGTTGTTGGGGCCCGTCCACAATATAGTCTATATAGCGCTGATGTTGGACGTCAATCCAACTCAACTACAACAACAGCAGCTCTTGGCCTCTTGCTGTCTCCCAAGTCCACTGTGTTCAAAGCATCGACCTAAAAAATAAAGACTGGCTGATCATGCATTCATAGAGGCAACAGGCTGATGTCATCGAAAATCTAGGCGCCGTAAGTTATAAGAATCAGTCTATGTAATTGTTGCAAACATTCAGGTAGATAGCTTAGTCTTTGCGCCGATAAGCACTCTAGGCGACAGAAAATTCTATAGGGATGTAAGTTTCATAAAGTTTCATTCCGACTCGTCGATTTCGGAGAGCACGAGGCCCGTTTTCGCCTCGTCGCTTTAGGAGTGAAAATTTCACTGACCTTCTTCTCATCGTTATTTTTAGCACCGGCTTTCACGATGATAACAATGTTTTAATATATTGGTAATCAATCCCTCCATAAAACTATGACCAAACGCCCAGCCGATGAAAGTACACCCATGGTAAAGAAATGTATTTCTTGCAGAGGGTATAGGTTAAAAGGGACAGCCACAAACCTAGGTCTAGCTGAGACCAACAGATAAGACAAGTAGACAAAGGAACATTTTAAGACTGATGACATGGACGTGGATCGAACCCGCACCTTCTACTCGGCACCCATCGCCTTGCCAAGGCGAAGACCAGTGAGCTTAACCACTCTGCCATCGGCTTTGTAGAGGGTATAGCACTGTTCTTGTTTCATTAATAACACTAACAGCTGGCCATAGTGTTGAATCAAACATACTTATTGTTATTGTGTTATTGAATGAGTGTCCAAAAAGCACAAAGGTGTTATAAAAAAAATTGGAATGACTTAATGGTAGGAGCAGCAACTATAGTGCGGTATTGTTTCAAATTGTGTTGTCCGCCTCGCCAGCATTGTCTTGATCTATTTAACACATAAGGGAGCCATAGCTACAGGATATGTAGAGAATGTTTGTTAAATATACTTTTTCTGGGTAAAATCAAATATTATTAAAAAAAATATGTATGGACGGAATTATTTTCTTTAAATAATGAAATCACTTTAGAAAACGTGTTGGTTTGAATTTGGGAGATCAAGCAATTATTATGAAAAGTTGGGTGAGACAAATTTACATTAGGATACTTTTTTGTGGTGGCCATAATACGTACGGCATTTTCTTATTATTTTAATGTTTTGACTCTTTCATCATTTTCACCCGCTTGATAATAATACATTTCAATTTTGCATCAACATTATTCCAATTTAAGAAAAACGTAATTAAAATTTTTTTTGACACAATAAACCTATAAAGTGCTTCATAGGCTGGCAATTTTATTATTATGCCCTGTAAAGCTCTTTTTTTCTTCTTTTTAATTTGACCGGAACGCTTATAGACAATATATAAAACAATAGTGTTTTAAGGATAAAAAGCCTACTGTGTACTATTTATATATGTGTAAGCCTGCAATTTATTTCTTTATTCTTGTTTTATAATCCTAAATCATTCTTATATGCCTTTCAAGCATTTTTGTAATATAAAACACGGATTTGTTAGGAAAATTGTAACCGCCTCCACATTATTTCTAATGGCGCACGTTGAATAGGCCTGTTATTAAGTACTCCATGATTCGACCCATTTAATTAACAGTATCCAATTTAAGAAAAACGTAATTAAAATTCTATCAATTACAATAATAAAGATTAAAAAAAATGACTTTGAACGTAAAAATTACAGGTTTAAAATGGAAGACTTGACTTATGTCTCTCCAGCCATTGAATAGTTATTTCCCAGGTAATTTTCACTTGTAACAGTGAGGACGGAGTGATCGATTTTTTGGACACACATAGGGACAGAAGGAAAAAAAGCACGTTCACAACACGTAAAATAATAAAAACGTAAATCACTTAATGTATAAAAATGTATTAATCTAATAGATCAAGTCATGAGGAACAAGAGATGGTTACTCAATAATTAACTTTTGATTTTTCATACGGTTATTAATAATAATAATAATAGTCTTTTGACTTACATCACAAATGATATTCATTTTTTATAATGGCATTATTGTTTTCATTTTATGCAAGGTACACAGCTGTTAACAAGGGTTTAAGTCAACCTTTTACCGGTGACATTATTGATGATGATGGAAATTGTATGGTAGTGGTGGTTTTACAGGGATAACGAACTTAATCATGTTGCCGATGTTGATGATGATGATGATGATGATGATGATGATGATGATGATGTTGTTGATGATGATGATGATGATGATGATGATGATGATGATGATGATGATGATGATGATGATGATGATGATGATGATGATGATGAGGATGATGATGATGATGATGATGATGTTCAAAAGAATTACGATGGTGATGTCGGTCTAAATTGTGATGATTATATAGGTTGTATCATGGTAGAACATGTGTTTTTTTATAATAAGACTGTGCTGGTAACTTTATTTATCACATAGGTTACAAAAACATTAAAAAAATCAACAAGTTGGTGTATTTCCATTCACGTTGATGTTATCACGTTTATACAATGAAAACCCCAAACTATAATTGTAGCACTAGAGGTTGCTTTGAACAACACTGGCTGGACGCTTCAACGTTTTATTTCATTGACGATGATATTTACAAAAATGTCTAAAATGTTTTGCGGATTATCGCGCTATAAACCGAACACTCTATGCGCTTCAAAGTCGTCATTCTGTTATTCTAAGCACAAGAGGACATTAATAACGGTAGAGTTTGATTGTCCAAACGTGATACCTATCGTTCAAATTCATCAAAGTCATCAACAACACGTCTGATGAATTAAACATCGTGTTTTTCTCAGACAAAGCCATAAAACATAGAGTCTAACTGCTTAAAGATCAAGGATAGAACGCACAAATAGGACGTGGCTTACGTCTCGTAATAACAATATAATAATTAGAAGGCTTACGACGAGACGTAAGCTACACCATGTTTGTGCATTCTACCCAAAATCTTTCATTAGGCCGAATCACCATACTTATTCTCATAGTCATACAACATTATTATCAGTAGTTCTCGCACATAACGTAATCAACTGTACAGTCTAAACAGTTTAACTACGTCGCAGTTTTCACACGGTGTTACTAACAGTACAGTCTAAAGAGTTAAACTACGTAGCTTTCACACACTGATACTAACAGCACAGTTTGAACAGTTGAAATTAGTAGTTTTCACACTCTGCAGTCTACAGTACAGTACAGTCGGAACAATTTAACTTCGTCGTAACTTTCACACAGTGTTATTAACAGTGCAATGTGAACAGTTTCACTACGTCGTAGTTTTCACACGGTACTACTAACAGCACAGTTCAAAGAGTTAAACTACGTAGCTTTCACACACTGATACTAACAGCACAGTTTGAACAGTTGAAATTTGTAGTTTTCACACTCTGCAGTCTACAGTACAGTACAGTCTGAACAGTTAAACTTCGTCGTAACTTTCAGTTCACACAGTGTTATTGACAATACAGTCTAAAGAGTTAAACTACGTAGCTTTCACGCACAAATATCAACAGTACAATTTGAACAGTTGAACTTCGTAGTTTTCAAACAGTGTCATTAACAGTACAGTCTTACCAGTTGAACTTTGTAGCTTTTACACACATTTATTAATAGTACAGTCTGAACAGTTGAATGTCGTAGTTTTCACACACTGTTATTAACAGTACAGTCTGAACAGTTGAACTTTGTAGCTTCCACACATTGTTACTAACAGTACAGTCTGAACAATTGAACTACGTCGTTTTCAAACATTGTTATCAACAGTACAGTTAGTTTAAACAGGTGAACATCGAAGCTTTCACACAGTGTTACTAACAGTACAATTTGAACAGATCAAACTCGTAGATTTCACACACTGTTAATTTTATTAACAGTGCAGTATACAGTACAGTCTGAACAGTTGAACTTCGTCTCAGTTTTCACACACTGTTATTAACAGTACAGTTTGAACAGTTGAACTTCGTCTCAGTTTTCACACACTGTTATCAACAGTACAATCTGAACAGTTGAACTACGTCGTAGTTTTCACACACTGTTATTAACAGTACAGTTTGAACAGTTGAACTACGTCTCAGTTTTCACACAGTGTTATTAACAGTACTGTCTGAATAGTTGAACTTCGTCTCAGTTTTCACACAGTGTTATTAACAGTACAGTCTGAATAGTTGAACTTCGTCTCAGTTTTCACACAGTGTTATTAACAGTACAGTCTGAATAGTTGAATTTTCACACAGTGTTATTAACAGTACAATCTGAACAGTTGAATGTTCACACACAGTTATTAACAGCACAATCTGAACAGTTGAATGTTCACACACAGTTATCAACAGTACAGATTGAACAGTTGAACTTTCACAAACAGTTATCAACAGTACAAATTGAACAGTTGAACTTTCACAAACAGTTATCATCAGTACAAATTGAACAGTTGAACTTTCACAAACAGTTATCAACAGTACAAATTGAACAGTTGAACTTTCACACACAGTTATTAACAGTACAGTCTAAACAGTTGAACTTTCAAACACTGTTATCAACAGTACAATCTGAACAGTTGAATGTTCACACACAGTTATCAACAGTACAAATTGAACAGTTGAACTTTCACACACTATTATTAACAGTGCACTCTGAACATTTGAACTTTCAAACACTGTTATCAACAGTACAATCTGAACAGTTGAATGTTCACACACAGTTATCAACAGTACAAATTGAACAATTGAACTTTCACACACAGTTATTAACAGTACAGTCTGAACAGCTGAACTATCAAACACTGTTATCAACAGTACAAATTGAACAGTTGAACTTTCACACAGTTATCAAGAATACAGTCTCAAAGGTTGAACTTTTCGTAGCGTTCACACACTGTTATCAATAGAAGATTGCATAATTATTATCACACATCGTTGTCATCAGTACAGTGTGCAGTGTTTAATGTAGTAGCTCTTAGTCTTACACAACGTTGTCAACAATAAAGTCTGTACAGTATGCCGCACCATCAACGCCCTGTTGTAACAGCATTATCAGCGATAAAGTGTGAATAGTACATGTATAAAGTTAGATTTATCATTATACACTACCAGCGTCTCACACAGCGTTATCAGCAATAAAGTCTGAATGGAATAAAGTTACATTTCTCATTAGAACATAACTGGTCTAAGACAATGTTATCGACAATGGTCTTAGCAGTTTTGGTTCTAATCTATCAGTAAGTAAGCACTATTAATGTCCTTATTATAACAGCGTTATTAACAATAGAGTATGAAAGGTATTAAATAAAATCATCAACAGTACAGTCAAAACGGTTTAACGTCGTAAACGCTTTAATAATAAAGTGTGAACGGTACAAGGGGCTATCAATGCCATTATTCTATAAGGGACGAATTGGGTACATAGTTCTAATGATATGTCTAATCCCTCATTAAGCTTTATTGATGTCCTTTTACGACTTAACGTCGTAGCTGTCAGAGCACGTTATCAACAATACAGTCTAAACGGTTTGACGTCGTAGTTGTTAGAGCACGTTATCAACAGTACAGTCTAAACGGTTTAACGTCGTAAACGATTTAACGTTGTAGCTGTCAGAGCACGTTATCAACAGTGCAGTCTAAACAGTTTAACGTCGTAGCTGTAAGAGCATAGTATCAACAGGAAAGTCTAAAACGTAGCTATCAGAGCACGTTATCAACAATACAGTCTAAACGGTTTAACGTCGTAGTTCTCCGTGAAGATGAAGAGCTGCGCGTGAGAGCTGCGCACGGCCGCCGCCTGCGTGCTCACGCCGCTATGGCTGATCATCAACGCGTCGCAGGTCATCAGTACCGCCTGTTCCAGTAGCAGCTTCCCGAGGCCGCTACACTTGGCGTCTGCTGAGAAAGCCTCGTTCTTGTCCACGTGCAGGATCTCACCAGGCACGGTTAGCAGCGCGGACCCGAAGCTTTGGTTCCTGGCGATATCCACGACTCCCAGAGAGTCAGAGGCAATGAATACGCTAGTCTGTTTCCAGAGGGTGGGTAAGTAGTTAAGGTCTGAGGTTTTAGTGCCTGGATATTGTCGAGTGTTAAGCTCGATGGATTTGTTTGTGATGAAGTTCCATACGTTTTCCAGGGACGGGAAATCCACCCGGTTGTGGAAGTTTTTGAAGAAGGCAATAGAATCTCCCACACGGACATGCGCACACACTAGCGGCTTCTGTGTTTCTGGCACATGCGCGTTGTGACTGTCATGCGCAGTGGACAGGAAGTTGTCCAGTCTTGATTTCATGGCTGGCGCCAGTTTGAACAAGCGGCGAAACAAGACTGCATGGATTCGGTGCCAGCCTACCCGTTGCATCCACTGTAACTGGCTGCCGTAGACCTTAGAGTTTCTCAACTGGAACAGGAAATTCAGATTGCCCTTGAAGTAGACGTACTTAACACTGGGCTTTACGGCTTTGGTGAGGTCCAGGAACTGCAGGCTCTGGCTGAACTTGTGGTTGTTGACGACGTCGAGGATTTGAGTGTCTGGCGTTCTGTTGGTGAGAGTCTGGTGGAAAGAGACCGGCAAAGACCAGTTCACTCTGTTGGGTACGTAGAACTGGGTGAAGTCGCAGCCTTGGTCCAGAATCTCTACCTTGAAAACTCGCCCTAAGTGGGTAGTTGGGGGGGGGGGATCAAGGGTAAACGTTTATAGGGTTATTAAAGAAATGACTTATAGGATACTAAAGTGGAAATCAAGGAGACGATATAGAGAGTGGGAGAGAGAGCGAGAGAGAGAAGAGAGAGAGAGAGAGAGAGAGAGAGAAGAGAGAGAGAGAGAGACAGAGAGAGGGGGGAAACAGACAGACAGACAGACAGTCAAAGAGAAAGTGACAGGGAAAGAAACAGGGCGAGAGAGAGAGACAGAGAGAGAGAGAGAGAGAAAGAGAGAGAGAGAGAGAGAGAAAGAAACAGAGAGACAGACAGAAGCTTCCGAAATTATCAGCTAAGCCATAACATTTTTATTGATTATATAACGTTTAACTTACTTTTATAAAGTTCATTTTTTATCTATTTTAATTTAGATCTAGTTATTTTGAAAAAATGTTATTATTTGATCTAGAGATTTATCTTTTATTGATTACACTTTATTGGTTACTTTTCCCTATGCACACA
>RQTK01001390.1:47298-98123 GCA_003991915.1 Elysia chlorotica | reverse complement strand
TTAGATGATTGCTGCTTGAAATGAAGCTCTATTAACGTAGACACTTTTTTTTTTTAGCATACAAAGATAGAAGTTAGAAATAATTATATCACTTGATTCTTTTTTCTTTTTCTTTTTGAGACCCAACCTTATGTGCAGAGAGAGTAGACAGTGACAATTGAAAAAAACAAACAAAAGTAAAGCTTTCTTTGTGTTTAAAATCTCCTTTGTTGCCATGGAGATTTTTATGCAGCACAAGAGCTATCAGTTGTTATAGCTGGAAACAAATACATGAAAGTGATACAATTGACCAATTTGGACTACATATTTACTGTAATGCCAATCAAGGCTTAGATGTATTACTTAGACAAGCAAAAAAAATGTAAAGGGCTTCCTGTCATGTGAACAAATTTACCACTTGTCGCAGTGTTTAAGTTGTTAGTTTAACTTTAGGTAATTAAATTACTAGTCTCTCTGTACCGGTACCTTTATTATTGGGGCAAACAAACCTTCCTTTGTTTTATTTTGATATTATTTATTGTGCGTGTTCGTGTAGTAATTTAATTCTCGTTAGTCTCTATGTACCTTTATATTAATCTATCATTTTAATATTGTTGCTTATGGGGCATTGCTACCTTCAAACTAAAGTCCGTTCGCAATTATTAAAGCTTAAAGCCGGCCATAGACGTGTCGATATATTGCAGCCATCAAATGACTGGCAATATTGCTATACAATATCCCAAGCAAAAATTGCCTTCCATCTGCCCACACACGCGTCGACAAAATCGTTCGATCCACAAGCTGAACATGTGCATAGTGTTAAAATATGGAGCATCAAGCAGCAGCAGTAACGGCGCTCTCTGTGGCTATAATTATTAAGATTTGCTGAAGAAGAGCTAAGGCCAGCACCTGAACGCATGGAATCCTTAACTTTTTTTGTTCTCCTTACGAAAGACAGTGCGCAAGTTCTTATTTTTTTTTTATAATGACATCTTTTTGAGCATCAGGGTTTTGCTCTCTCACCTTTGACAGTAGGGGGGCGCGGTGCAAAAGGTCCCGAGTTCGAATCCTGACTGTTGCGTTCCCTACTGGTTGGGTTGGTGTCAGTATAATGTGACCGGCTGAGACAGGAGTCATGGTATCCCCGCCCTGTCTCGTGTGTGGCAGCACATAAAAATTGTCAGACGTCCGTCTTGGGGCCCGTCCACAAATAGCCTATATAGTGCTGCTGTTGGACGTTAAACCAACCCAACTCCAACTCCAACCTTTGACAGTAACATCTGATAAGACTTTTCACGTTTTTGTTTGTCATGATAACTATCTGATTTAACTTTCCATAAACACTCCTCTTCCTTGTATATTCTAATAAACTCCAAGAGAAATTCTTCGTTCCAAGATGCCATGGTTGTCTTCGATTATGAAAAAAAAAGAATTGTTTCGTTTCAACGTGTACAAAAGTAATGTCCTCACAACTCAGGATTATCAGTTAACAATGAAAGGGCTACAGTTTAGATCTTGGTTATATCATAGTACAAAGCGCAACTCTAGACATTCGGCGAACGGCAAATACGGTCACTAGGCTAGTAGGCGCCAGAAAGTCTAGTAGAATTGTCTCCTTTGATGTTTTTATACGTGCGTGGGTGTCGCACAAGGCATTTTTGGCTCGCGCAAAATTACATCGGCTTATTTCAAGATGGGCTGCACACGAAAAATCAACAGGAGGAGACAGAAGAAACACGATTTTAAATTATATCAATGAGTAAAAGTGTTCACTTTTGTTAATTGTCTCTCATTCAGTTAAAATAAAATTGGCTTTTTAAATAATTAATGGATCTAGGTAACGCGATTTGTGAAGTGGTGTAAAGCTACTGTATATCATATAACTATACTTACAGATAATTTAATAGAGAGACAAAAACGAACAAAAAAAAACATGGGCGGGAATGGGGAGACAAGAATATTAAGTTTATAGAGGCAAATAACGAAATAAAATTTAATTCTCTAAAACGCGTTCTAAAAAGCATCTATACGCGTAGACTTTGCTAATTTTGGGTCGAGAAAACCGAATCTGTTGTCAGATTCAAAATCCGATGGCTTATAAATGAATATTTGACAAGCAAAAATAGCCTACTGCACCGGCGTCGGCTTGTCTGGCCTTAAAAAAACAAAGGGCCTGCCGCAGATCGACAAGGTCGCGCGGCGCGGGCAATTTATTTTCAGGTAGTACCAGTCGATGAGCAATCAGCTTTCGCTGTCGATAAATTTCTGCAATATCCCCATACACCAAGCAAGATATTGCCAAAATGATCGCAAAGCCATAATTTACAGCAATTATTGCAACGTCTATGGCCGGCTTTAGCATTGGTCTTAGCATCGTATAAATTGTGAAAAAGGGGAAAGAAGAGTGGTCTATTGGTTTTATGGCAGCAGTAGGTCTACTAGATTCTTGATCTAGAAATCTAGTAGGCCTAGTACCGGGTCTAGGCTAGTAACAACATTCAAAGGAAAAAAGATCTTTAAAAATGCATAACAGTAATCTAAGGAATTTGTTTTGTTTCTGGCATGTAGGGCCAATGTCATGTGAATCTATTTTGTTTCGGGTTGGGTTTTTTTTAAATAAATAAGATTCTATGCATTTTTCACTAACAAGTCTATAAATTATATAAATCTCTATTTCTTACTAAGAAGTCTATAAGTTAACATTTTATCCCTTGTCTTCCATAGATTCACATTACCCCTTACCTTAAGCACATGTTCATATTTATCCTTTACCTTCTATAAATTCATATTTATTCATTACCTTCTATAAATTAATAGTTATCCCTTACCTGTTTGAGATATTGCTTGCTGAACAAGAATGACAAACACTAGAATAGATCCTGACAAAAAGAGTAGGCTTAGTTTACCTTTCATTCTTACATGTCACACATGCACATTCACTGTCATTAAAAACAAATTTATTAGGCCTAATATTTCATATTGGCTAGCTTTTTTTGCTATTGTATGAGGCTAAATTAATTTATAAGCCTACAGTTGGAAAACATGATTACAATGCTTAAAACTAACGTACATTTTACTTTACGATAGGTCTAGATCTATAGTGTCGTCGGCGACACAGCTACACAATTCACGTTGCTAGGTGATATGAACATGAGATAATAATAATTTATGAAAACTAGGCCTTGTAACGACGCGATAATAAAATAGGGCCTAGACCTAGGTGCCATAATTAGGTGTTTGCGTTACAGGCTCTTCGCAAACCGTGCGCTCCAAACTTATGAGACAAAAATGACCATCGTAATTTTCATGCCACACGACTGGTTATTAGCCCGTGACTTGAGCGCGAGTGGAGACATGCTGTGTGTGTGCTTTTGAGAAGCACTGGGTATAATAATTTTTGTAATTCCAATCATTGATTATTATCCCTTGTAAAAGAACCCGTCTCGTTTTGTAGTCTACAAAGGCCTGTGTACAAAGGAACTGGGAGTATACATGTCATGGAATTTGTACCGCTTCCTTTAAGTCCATAGCTGAAACGATTGAAAAACCATATAAAGTACATTATTATTGGTAGTAGTAGTAGTAGTAGTAGCAGCAGCAGCAGCAGCAGCAGCAGCAGCAGCAGCAGTAGTAGTAGTAGTAGTAGTAGTAGTAGTAGTAGTTGTTGTTGTTTTTTTTTTTGATTTTTGTTGTTGTTGTTGTTTTGTTTTTGTTTTTTTTTGGGGCGGGGCGGGGGGTTAATTGTCAAAGTGTTAGCATTCATTTATTCATTTCGAGATACCCTGGTTCGAGCCAACGATGGAGCAAAATGTGTTTGTTGGTGTTAGATTTTTAATCCGTTATCGGGAGTGTAGTGTGAACGCTAAGTTAAAAGAAAATAATATAAAATTATTCTTTAGTGCACTCTATCGCTCGGACGACATCAGTCGCACGAGTGATATTTCGGTGTGAACGCGGCATAACGCACTGACGTGTGCCCAACTCCCATTGTGCCAATCGTCTGTCTATTCGTGCGTGTTTGTGCAAGTTTAAAGTTTAACGAACATAAATACCAAGACTAACGACTGGAAGTTTTACTGTTATTAACAGAAACAAATAAGAGGAAGAAAAGGTGGTATTGGATCCACTCGATTTTGGTCCATATGGAATTATAACGCGAATATCATAATCTGCTATCCCAATTTTTTTTCACATGAAGGCAAAAATGTACTTTTTGTACAGCGACGATAAGACATCAATTGTTGAGTGTGTAGTAGAGCCTCGCTGTCTTTGGTCATCAAGATGCAATAATAGTATGGTAGCGTCACCCTAAATATACGCCTAGCCCTTTGCCTCGTGGGGAGGGGCGGGCGGTCACAACACGAGAGTGCACGGGTGAAATTTTATAGCTACCAGTACCATAAAACAAATCACACGCACAATTGGTTGGTGGGAACACAGAAAGTTGCAGAGAAGAAATAAATGGTTTCCTGCATGACATGGACGAACAGTTTGAGTTTGAGTTCTTTTAACTTCCAACATCAGCACTATATAGGCTATATTGTGGATGGGTTCCAAGACGGACGTCTGACAATTGTATGTGCTGCCACACACGAGACAGGGCGGGGATACCATAACTCTTGTCTCAGCTGGTCACATTATACTGACACCGACCCAACCAGTTGGGGGCGAAATCGTCGGGGCTCGAACCACGGACCTCCTGCGTCGGAAGCCGATGTTCTACCCTGAGACTACCGCGTCCCCCGCTATGCACGAGCACGCACAACGCGGATATTAGGTGGAGTTAGAGGCAGCAGTGTAAGTTATACTTATTATAATAATACTTATAATTATTATTATTATAGGGTACTCTGCAGGTGCTGAGTCGCGACTGTGAGACATGGAGGGGATTGGTTGCTGCACGAACTGACAGTCGACAAATCATAATGAAATCAATTAAATTTCTATGCCCCTGGAGTGTTATACTCCCCTGTTTTGTTATTTGTATTTATCCTAAACTATCAAAGTTTGAATACAATGTATTAAATCTTCAATTTCATGATTGTGCCCAGACACTCAATGTACTCAAGCCTTCTATTCAATACACATGTTATTAAAATGATCAGTCTAAAATAGGAAGACAAGATGTGTTTAAGCCAAGATTGAATATCATGTCTCCCTCTTAAGGCTTAAGTGATAATGTGATTTACTATAATTTTTAATCGATTAGTCGCCGCCATATTATAAACATTTGTCACAGAAAAGGAACCTCTCTCTTTGATTTAATGTCTCCCAGGTTTAGAGAGATCCTATAAATATAAGGTGAAAAGATCCCGGAAAAGGATATACACTGTGACTTTGCCACATATAATCATTATACCCAACCCCACCCAAGGATCGTTGCAATAAACTATATGAACTAAACTGTGGAAAAAGAACTAAGAAAATTGTTTAAAAAATTGAGTAGATTTGAGTTTTATTGAAAAAAGGAGCAAAGGAAAAAATTGATAAAATAGTGTAAAAAAATATAAACAACAATTTTTGCAATTTCAAAATAACAATACTCTTAATTTAATTTTTTCAAATCGCAACTATATAGAAAATCACTTTTAAAGTCAAAACATTAAACTAAGAGTTAACGATACACATGTTGAGCTTAGGTTCACAGAGCTTTTAAAATTTCTTTTAACGATGGAATTCAAACACACTTAAAAAAAACACAACAACAAACAACAAAAAATCAAAAAGTAAGCATTTGTTTAGTCTCAAGTAATATCATAGCTTATCGTTTTAACAACTTCAATTTAATGAACGCTGGATTTAAAGCGAAAAGTACACGTATTGGTCCCCACTCTCACAAAAACATTGACATTCACCCAAAAATGAAGAAAGTAAAAAAATCCACTTTGCGTTTGCAACAATTCAACAATAAAAGAGAATGGAATTTCAGCATCATGTTTTTGTCGGCGAAGGCGAAGTTCTTACCTAGTTTCCCGTCTCTCAGTCCTAGGTTTCAATAAAGATCCTATGGCGTGACAAGACCAAAGAGCAAGATACCAGGGACTTTGCCAGTCATATTATACTGACCAAACCAGCAGGAAAAATTGCTTTTGCCACAGCAGGGATATAGTCACGCCCTTCCACATAGAGTGCAAACTCTACGGTGCAATTATTTTATTCACACCCATCTGTTTAAATAGCAGCTCTTCCATTCAAAAGTGTTTCAACATCCACCCATCATGAAAATCAGTTGACAGAGCACTCGACGTAAATTGTAAGTGAGCCAGGAGTAAGTTAACAGCATTATCACTGATTTACATAAATATTTAGTACCAATCAACAATATTGTCATGTTTTAGCAACCTCAATTCGATTAGAATGTTTTATACAACCATAAAAGTAATTTCAAGTATTGTAGAACACTATGTCTATAATTTTGGTATAGTTAACAAAATTTGTCCACATAAAGTTCTTTACATATTCAATCTATAATACATGTAGCTATATATTTTAGATTCAGAGTTTCATTTAGATCTAGGTACAATTCTGAATCTTTTAATTTCAGAAATATATACTGGAGTTTCATTTCTTCTTTTATACAGTATTCTATGTAATGCTTATGGGTTTACCTAGGATAATTAAAAACTAAAAATTAAATTGCCAACATAGAAATGACAAGGAAAATCAAAACCAAAGTGGCAAATGGAGATGTAAGGACGGAAAGGAACAAGTAATTTATGTCCTTTTTTTTTAAAGCACAAAGTATTTTCAACGAAAATACCACATGTGAAAGAAAAATTGCTGGAATCAGCAATGACTTGCTTTTTAAAAGAGCATGTTATAATGTGTTTTCATGAAGAAACAAAACTCTGAAAGCCACAAATCAGCACTCAACATTAGCCTTTAAACAAGGAGGATTGACTAATGGAACTATCCAATGTTATTGGGTAATGTGATTTATTTATAAGCATTGTTGCCTAAACCATTTTGAAAAATGGATCTTAATGACACAAATATACACATAGATTGATTCCAAAATCTGGTCACACAAAATAAAACAATCTGAAACAAAGCAGCATCCATATCAAGATAACTGAAGTATAGAAAACATAATAATTATCATTGAAATATCAAAAGATATGTTTGCATAAAGTATTTTGAGGAAATTCCATTTTCCGTTGATCACAACTATAACATGGTGGCTAAGGCAAACATACAAACATCAATAGAAGAAACTTGACCACTTGACCATGGAACAAAATCTCTCATTTTTTGTCAGATTTTAAGAAACACGTCATGTAAACAAAATGGTCGTTATTTGCAATCATACATAGATTGGCCTGATTTGTTTCGGCTTCATAACCAAATCTATGCACATCGCTGACGAAATCGTCGCCTCGAGGAGAACCTGTCGTCCGGCAAATTCGTCTGAATCGCGGTCAAGTAGTTGAGTCACGCTACTAAACAGAAATGCTGCCCTCCCTGAAATTTGTTTTGCCGATGAGGACGTTGATGAGGACGCTGTTCCCTTTCTTGTATTCCTCCACAGCCTTCTCCAGAACTTTGTCCATGACGTCTTCGTTGGTTCTGTCCAGACGCAGACCCACAGCCCCGAGCCCTTGAGCGGCCAACTCGTACTCCGTAAACTGGAACACAGTGAAGAATAAGAATGTGATGCTTTCTCAGTGGGATAAAAAACAATATAGCGACTATAGAGTTGCTTACTTAACCAAGTGTGGTAGAACACAGTAAAGAATAAGAATGTGATGCTTTCTCAGTGGGATAAAAAACAATATAGCGACTATAGAGTTGCTTACTTACCCAAGTGTGGTAGAACACAGCGAAGAGTAAGAATGTGATGCTTTCTCAGTGGGATAAAAAACAATATAGCGAGTATAGAGTTGCTTACTTATCCAAGTGTGGTAGAACTACTCATTCAACTGAAACGCAGTGAAGATAGCTAAGAGTGATGATACTTTCTCAATGGATTAAAATTCAATAGAGCTAATATATAGTGCTCTTTGCTGCTCACTCACTCTTTGTGTAATAAAACTAAAACATGGAGAGGATAGTTGAATTTGATACTTTCTCAGCGAATTAAACAACCAATAAAGTGAGTGTGCCAAGTTCTTTGCTGCTAACTTGCTCTTTGTGTAACAGAACAACTCGGCAAAATAAAAGACAATGAGGAAAGTTTCACTGAAGATAAAAGTCAACAAAGCTAGTTTTTTTTTTTATCTGCCATCTCCTTTCATTAAAAAAAAAAACATACCAAAAGTTATCGTTTATAGCAATGCTTGATAAACCAAATTGTGTGCAAATACACAAAAAAATGAGCTGATGATTGGATCAAAGCCAAAGAACTCACATTAAGTACGGAAAAACAGTAACTCACATAGGTAGTTATATATACAAACAGAGGTTGTAAAATATTACCATTAAAGAGAAGGGACTCTTTACAGAAGTGACACATATGATGAAACTGGCCAGCACTCTCAGATTTTGTTTGAAGCTAATGTTCAATCACTGATTAAAAAATAAAAAAAGCAATCTCGTAAAATGTCATGATTATGGTACAAACCTCCAATTTACAAGCCACATTTGAGCCAAACATGGGGACTTGCTCCCTGGAAATTTGCATCCAACTTGCATCATTTCCCACCACTGCTAATACAGGAGTCTGTTGGAGATTAAAAAAAAAAAAAAAGACATTTATTATGCTCCCTAAAACATCTTCTAAAATTAAGACAGGAAAACTCTTGTAGCCTTGGAAACAAGAAACTGTTGAAAATCAACATTAAATTCAGAAACAATCAGTCTGTATAACACAAGAGCTCAAAATACATATCACATTTCTGTTATTTAAACATCTTTGATGTCTTCCAACACAGTGGGACAAATATGTTTTTGCAAAATCTCATCCCTAATACAATCCCCCTCAAGAACTTCAGAGGACATGAACCCCCCAAGCTTCAAAGGCAATGAATATTTTTCAAGTACTGAGTGTACATTTGATGTGCATTTTTCTGTGGTCAGTTTATGAAATAGTATTAACTTACTTACAAACATGACAAAGTTGTGGGCAACTTTATGACCATTCTAACTGTAACGTGATAAGGATTAGAATTGCTGCCAAGGCTTTGAGAGTTAAAAATTCTTTTACTAGAGATTAGAGCTCTTGATCATCTTATGTCTGGTGTGCGTGTCAGACTCTGCAATGCTAGAAATGGTTGAATGTTAGTATTGGGACCTATCATCTTATATAACTCCTGTTGGGACCTAGAGGAGAATAAATACTCTCAGGGTTTCTAGCAAATAAGTTCCCTCAAATGTACTACTGGGAAAAAAAAAAAGTTACGAACTAGGTACATGTAATTGAAAGAAACATACTATTGAAAATGTGCCCATTACCAAGTTTTACCTATATCAGATTAAACCTATTAACAACTTTAGCCTATATTACCAAGTACATTAGTTATGTATTGTTTATGAGATCATAATTAGGTCTTTCTCTCTCTCTCTCTCTCTCTCTATTTTTTACTACTAGGTCAAATGAGCTATTGACGCTTCTTGGCCTTGAGGACCTGAACCTCATTCTGAAGGAGAGAAGACTCCGGTGGTATGGCCACGTGGAACGATCAAGCGGAGCTATCAAGACAGCATTGGACATGCAAGTAACAGGAAGTCGTGGAAAAGGGAGACCCAGAATGACATGGAAGCAGGTGACAGAGAGGGATCGGAAAGACTGGAAACTCTCAACAACTGACCCTCATGACAGAAACACCTGGAGATCTGGTGTGAGATCAGCCATGCGTGCAGCAAGCCAGCTACCTGGAAGGGGGTCCACTGATGTGGATGTTGCCCCAGTACCTGCACGTTAATCAAAATACCGATGATGATGATGATGAATGATCATAGACATTAAATTATTAGAGATTGTGGCTTTTAGCAAGTTTTACCTATATCAGATTAAACCTATTAACAACTTTAGCCTATATTACCAAGTACATTAGTTATGTATTGTTTATGAGATCATAATTAGGTCTTGTTAAAAATATCAATGGGATGAGACAGGTCCAGGGTGTAACTGTAACTTGTTACACCTAGATCTAGAAAACAATTTTTTTTTTGGCTCTGGCATCTTTTCTCAAAGCATTGCTTTGCACTAAAATTTCATCACTTTTTCTCTGCCTCATCAGCAAAGTCATCTGCCTTCCTTGTCAGCCTATCTATGTCTAATTCCACTATCTAGATACCTTGTGCCTTGTGTACGTGTCAAACTCTGCAATGCTGAAGCCCAGCGATCCGTCGCCGTAGATGATCCAGACATCCGAGTCCGGGCGGCAAAGCTTCGCGCCCAGAGCGAACCCACCACCCACACCCAGAGTGCCAAATGCTCCCGGGTCGAGCCACATCAGGGGGCCTCTCGGTCTGAAATTATTTGTGTACATCAGGAAATGTCTTTAGGTATTATTATATTCATCATAAAAATGCTTCAATAAAGACAAAATTTAAAAAGAAGCGGGAGGAGGGGGAGGGGGGGGACTTGATGCAAAGAGCGGTGAAAGGAGATCAAGATGTTTACTACTTAGTAACAAGAAAAGCAAAATGACAACAGCTTCCTGGACAAAATCAAATTTTGAAACTATACTATGAGCTGAAATACAAAAAATGTAGGTTGCATTTACCATTTAGATATAATTTGAGATTAAATGATTACACAATTTAAAAAAAAATTGATATGTAAAAAACCCCCATTAAATCCATCATTGAGATGTGAACAAATTATTACATACAGAAATAAGCTTCTATCTTAAAGATCTCAGAATGGTCTGATACAAAGAATTTTTGCGTCCTATAATTTCACAAAGAGGACAGCTGTTGGAGATTCATAACCAAGTAAACTTGGATGACAAAAGATATTTGAAGAAATAAACAACAACATATTGAAAAATGCTGTTACATAAGAAGGTAGAGGGTTGGGTTTGTGTCAGTTAATGTGACTGGCCAAGTCCAGGCTATCCCGCTCTGGGGTCCCACAGCCATATAGGATATTCCTTGAGACCTTGGGTGAGTGAGTGAGTGAGTGTTTTACGACACGTCAGCACGGTAACGGCTATGTTGTGCCCATGATGTCCTCAGACAGTTAATGCATTATACTAGTAGCAACGGTGACTCCTTTATCTCTCTGAGCAGTGAAACCTCGAGACCTTGGAGACACAGCTTCACTTTGTGTGACCTACTTACCTGAGAATGTATGCGGCCGTGCCCACAAAGAGTGGAGGCAGTCGCTGTTCTTACCGCAACAGGCTGTCCACCAGAAGGTTGTCCAAGTTGTGAAACTGTCCCAAATCCACCTGCAGGCAAACCTCCCCTCCCTTCGCCCTAACGGATGGAACAGATTGGTATACCGTACACAAGACTATCCCACTGTTGGTTCAACACTTTGACAGGGTTTAGGTGGACGTCCGTTACCTCCCCTCCCTTCGCCTTAACGGATGGAACAGATTGGTATACCGTTATGTATATGTTAGGAGGTTCAACACTTTGACAGGGTTTAGACTGATGTCTGTTACCTCTCCGCCCTAAACCCTTACAGATGGAACAGATTGGTATACCGTACACAAGACTATCTCACTATTGGTTCAACACTTTGACAGGGTTTAGACTGATGTCTGTTACCTCTCCGCCCTTCGCCCGAAACCCTAACAGATGGAATATGGAATAAATTGGTATATCGTACACAAGACTATCTCCATATTGGTTCAACATTTTGACAGGCTTTAGACTGATGTCTGTTACCTTCCCTCCCTTCGCCCTAACGGATGGAATAGATTGGTACCCTGTACACAACCCTATCGCAATATTGTTATGTATATGTTAGCAGGTTCAACACTTTGATAGAGTTTAGGTTGACCTCTGTTGCCTTCCCTCCCTTTGCCTTGATACATTATAAGGAGTATATTGATATGCACATGACTACAGCCATATTGGCACACATTAAAAAGCTAATCAAGAAAATTCAAGTCTAAAATATCATGAAAATTTTATGTCTCCTCCTGTATGCAAAGTTTAATACCTTTTGGAATTATCACCCCAACCACTTCGCCCCCCCCCCCCCCCCCCACATTAAAAAGTGGTACAATGAAAAAAAAATGTGCATGATTTGAGTTTTATACTTCTGTTTCTCTTACTAAAATCCTGTACAAAAGAGATAGACTTTCATGAGAGAAGTTTCTAGACTTACATATTGGCGTTCTCCTTCTCTACATCTCTGTCTCTCAACAGCTTCACCCAGTCCGGGTCACACTTGTAGCCAGAGAGTCCCCGAGCTACGGACGTCACGAAGCTGGCTATGTCCGAGAGGACGGGTAGAGTCGGCTTCCAAAACATGTCCGAGTTCTGGAGAGGACATGGGGGAGGCATGGAGGAGGAAAGATAGAGATACATCAATGGCATTACCAATACTTTTAATTTGGCCATGTTGTAAGAAAGTATGGGGAGAGGGAAAGAAGGAGAGTTCTGGAGAGGACATGGAGGAGGAATGGAGGGGGAAAGATAGAGATAGATCAATGGCATTATCAATCCCTTTAATTTTGTCATGTAGTAAGAAAGTATGGGGAGAGGGAAAGAAGGAGAGTTCTGGAGAGGACATGGGGGAGGAATGGAGGTGGAAAGATAGAGATAGATCAATGGCATTACCAATATTTTTAATTTTGTCATGTAGTAAGGAAGTATTGGGAGAGGGAAAGTGGGAGAGTTCTGGAGAGGGCATGGGGGAGGAATGGAGGGGGGAGATAGAGATACATCAATGGCATTATCAATACTTTTAATTTTGTCATGTAGTAAGAAAGTATTGGGAGAGGGAAAGAAGGAGAGTTCTGGAGAGGACATGGGGGAGGAATGGAGGGGGAAAGATAGAGATACATCAATGGCATTATCAATCCTTTTAATTTGGCCATGTAGTAAAAAAAGTATTAGGAGAGGGCATGAAGGAGAGCATAGATAGAGGCCAATGATTGATTAAAATGTTTTCACAATGCTATGCAGAGGGTAAGAGGACAAAAAAATGATGGGGGTGCAGGAAAAATACAAACAACTATATAACAATAACAATATAAATACACAATATTTTCATCTACAAAAGGACAATTAATAATTGCTTAAAGAAAAAATTTTGATTGTTAATCTGATTTATCTCCACACATCTCACCTTGTAGAGCTGGGTTTTGTCTCGGTTGATGGCAACAATCTTACATTTCTTCGAGAACACTCGTCCATAGCCCAGCCTAAAGTCACACACCGCTCCTAAGACAAAAAAACGACAACAACAAAAAAACATGTTCAATATGGTAACTCTTGTCTTTTCTGAGTCCTTTGTCCCTAGGTTCACTTAACTGTATACCAGCAGTTATTGTACAATACAGAATTAAAAATGTCAAGAGAAGCAGCACAGGTGCCAGAACCAAAAATGAATACAAAAACAGTGGTCTGACATTCAAAATGTACAAATAGATTATACTGCACTTCTCTTCTGAAACCAGTAAAAATTAAAGTGAGAAGACTTTGTATTTGTTATATCGTCACTTAAAAACTGAGACCTATCTATTATAAACCTCCTCCAATCTAAGTTGAGTTGAGTAATAATGATACAAAGAAAACATCCAATGTAAGCACTATATAAGCTACATTGTGGATGGGACCCTCAACTACTGGTTGGGTCATAGTCAGTATAATACAGACCTGCCAACCTAAATTTTCTCTTGGAGTAATATCAGCTGCCACAGAGAGTAATTTTTGGAACTTGGTAGTAATAAAATGCCGGAAACATACACACGCGGTGTGAGACTCCTTGACCAACTTAAACGGTAAAACCTATAAAGAATTTTATATGCCTAAGTAATACCACTAGTTTTTACTCCTCAACTACTGGTTGGGTCATAGTCAGTATAATATGACCATTTGAGATTCAATCCCTGATACCCCTACTCTGCCTCTGTGTGGCAGCTCACAAACTGTTGTAAAATGGCATAACTGCTGAGGTTAGGCCCTCAACCATCCAACCAACCAACCAACCATCACTTGTGTTATATGCCAGGTTACCTGCCAATATGACTAGATCTGCATCCTTGAGTGCCTCCCGTCTCCTCTGCCTGACTTGAATTGGGCTGTGTCTGCCCAGCAACCCTCGAGACATGCCCCCCAAGAAGCAAGGGATGCCTAGAGTCTGAAACACACACATTGAATAGGAAGTGGGGTAACTACTTTAGCCTTAATTTAGAAAGGACGGGAAGGAGAACAAATTGGATTCTTAGATTCAATTTGATTGAAAATTTCTCATGTAAAGCATTTGAAGGTTTAAGTGCGCTGGGTCTAAAGTTGAACTTTTGTAAATCATTAAAATAAAAGGTGAAAATTTTGTACTAAATGCATACTTCCTTCCACAAATCTTAAGGTAAAAAAATTCACATTAATCAGACATGTGCCTGAGACAAATAGGAATGAAAAGAATCTTCTATTACACTTCTCCAGTATTTGACAATGCATATTATGATTTGCACTCTTTCAAAGATTACCTCCAGTGCTTTTCTCAAGTCCTCAACAGGCACAGGGGGAAGAGTTGCTTGACTTCCG
Organism: Elysia chlorotica; assembly: GCA_003991915.1. Classification (NCBI taxonomy): domain Eukaryota; kingdom Metazoa; phylum Mollusca; class Gastropoda; family Plakobranchidae; genus Elysia; species Elysia chlorotica. Next base: position 83,531 of record RQTK01001390.1, on the reverse strand, counting down.
ACCAACACTACAGGTTTCTTCGCACGCGATATCAGCTCTATACACTTTTGAACTGCGGAGTATTATAACTCAAACATTCAACAAAAGGTTCAAAAGGATCAAACGTCAAGAGTTAAACAACCTCTATTTCCTTTTAAAATATATTTGTCAAAGATAGAGTACCAGGGTTAAAAAGTACAGCAATTTACAAACGCATTTTAATTTAAAAAATATGGTAGTGGGGGATGAATGGTCTCTGATAACTTCATTAATTACATAACTACAATAAAATACACCGGCCGATTTTTTACTTTTTTTAACAGCTACACACACGGACCCGACTTATAATTTTCATAGGGAAAAATCATGTCTGAAAGTATCTTCATTCCCCTAGGTCAGATATTGGGTCTGAAAAGTCTTGATCGTTTACTTTGCCCGAGTTCCGACAACTGTTGAAAATTTACAGGGCTGATAAAGAATATGCCTTGACTAATGTGATGTGAAAAGATTAAGCACAATAGGAATTTATTATAAATATCAAAGAGATGAAAGTCCCATGCAATGAGCAAACCTTGACTGCTGGTTGCCTGCGGACATGAGACAGGCAGGGGAGTTAAATCTCTTTTCTCCCAGGCCCCAGCAAACAGATTATTCAGGTGGTTGTTTAGATACCTGAGTGAAGTGGAAAAATTATTTTATGTGAGATAATTATATGAATATACATTAAAAGAGTGTAGTAATTAGGACTAATAATCGTAATAATAATCATAATAGTAATACTACTACTACTACTACTACTACTACTACTACTACTACTACTACTACTACTACTACTAATAATAATAATAATAATATTAATTAAAATAAAAAATACTAGTTTCATCACTTAAGTACCTTTTCTTGTGAACAAAGCTCAAAGTGCCATACAAGGTAAATTTATTCCTTGAAACTTGAAACTGAATAATGGACATATGCTATTCATTTAATTTGTATTTAATAAAATGTAGGAAGTTTGAAATCTACAAATTTCTGCGAACATAGTTACTACGAGTAAGATTAGAATCAAGTTGAAAATATAACTTACCAATTAACAATTTTCTGACCAAATCCTATAGGACCCTTCTCCTTCATGCCAATTTCTCTTTTCACCATTTCATATGGATACAAAACGTCAATAGGGAACTCCACAAACACAGGACCTGTAAAAATGAATGAAATCTAATATTTAAAAAAAAAACAGTCTCAAATTTGTATGGTTGCTGCAGCCTGACCTGCTGCTCTGATTGGCTTGAAACTTTTCTGTGATCCGGACTTTTGCTCCGAAGGTGTTACAAAGGTAAAGATCAACAAGATCAACAGATACTTTTTTTTTCAGCTGGTCACTTTATATAGACACCAATTCAACCAGTAGGAAACCTCATGGGGAACATCTCTGCCTGGTTGGGGATACAAACTGGGACCTCATGCCACTTGCTCTACCATTGAACCCCCCCCCGGTTCTGTTAAATGTATTAAGAAGTAAAAGGGATTCGACATAAAAACTGACCTGGAGTTCCGGACTGAGCGATCTGGAGAGCTTTCTTCAGAGTGGGCACAATGTCTCTGACATGCGTCACTGACGCGCAGAATTTACACAGAGGCTTGAACAGTGACATTTGGTCAATGTCCTGCAAAGCACCTCGGCCCTGTAAAAAAAAAGATAAGATTACAATAATATAGAAACAAAACAAAAAATCAAGACTTTGACTTGAATTTGTCAAGATAGTAACTATTATCCCATTCACTAAAATAAACAACCATTTCCTGTTAAAAAAAAACCCATAAGATTACAATAATATAGAAAACAAAACAAAAAATCAAGACTTTGACTTGAATTTGTCAAAATAGTAACTATTATCCGATTCACTAAAATTTCATGTTAAAAAAACAACATAACAAAAACAAAAAGTAAATTGAGGAGCTTCAGAAAGTTTGTATGATTTGAACTAAAGATGGATGAGATTAAAATAAAAGTTACAGTACCACTTATAAAAGTTGGGAGAACTACAAAAATGAAAACTTTTACACTTCCCTTTTCTTTACTTTACAGTTTACACAGCATATGAGTATCATTCAAAACGTAAGTCTTTGCCATTGACTATGAAATTTGTCACCTTCAAAAGAGTAGCGGCTGCACCTCCCATCAACAATACCGGGGACTCGGCCATCTGAGCATTTTTCACAGCCGTGACTGTGTTGGTGACCCCTAAGAAAAAAAAATTTAAGCCCAAATGCGATTTTTAAATTATTTTTTTTTTCTAAAAAAATCATAGAATTGGAAGCCAATCAAGAGGTTTAAACTAAACTAAACTCAGGTTAGTAATATGACTAGGAAGCTTTCTGGAAAAATTTCTAGGACATGAACTTGGTAGCCTTTTTATTAAAATTTAATTCCAGCAAGAGAACTTTAAAGGCCTCGTATATTAAAAGTCAATTGTGAAAATTCCTTACCAGGGCCTGCAGTGACGGCTGCGACACCCACTGTTCCAGACATCCTAGCAACAGCGTCGGCAGCAAACACTGTCGTCACCTGGTAAACCGACAAATTTCGTTTACTATGTATACAACTTGTAGTTACATGTTAGTAACTCTCATTGCAACATCGCTACAGCAATTTGAATTCATAAAGAGGAGATTTTTTTCCAACTTATTTTCCTTGTGTTCCTAACCCGCTTTTCCTGGCATCCTAGGAACAGTGATGGTGGCAAAAACTGTAAACACCTAATAAACAGACAAATTTCATTTACAGTTTATATGCCACTTATAAAAAATATTCATTTACATGACACTTGCAGTAACACACATTGAAATGTTAAATGTTACTGCAGTATGAATTCATAAAGGAGAGATAAAACATATATATTATATATATGTGTAAAAAATGTATTTATGAAATTGTTCAGCTTATTTCTTACTTGCTGGGGGGAAAAACATCTACAGGGAAAGGATATTTACATTGATCTGAGTGAAGGAAACTTCATCAACATTAGTAATATCAGAAAAAAACAACCCAGTATAGGACAGAGAGCCAACCTTCCTGAAACTTCATAGTAATAAAAAAAAACCAGTATAGAACCTAGCTTACCTAAAATTGTACACTTTGATGGCTGGGTCGGTTGGAAGCTTTTCATGTATAATATATATTGCAGGTCTAGAGGCAAACTAATGTAACTGCCCTTTGTGACTCTTCACGTTTATAACAACATGCCTCTTAACTCTTGATACAAATATTTGACAAACCTCATGTCTGGTGTCCACCACTCTGATTCCGAGCTTTTCACAAGCCACAAGAATGGGAGAAATGTGACCTCCCACCAAGGTAAACACATGCTTCACATTATGGGCCTGATGGAGGAGATAAAGAAAGAAATATAATATGAGTCAAAGATTGTTATTTTGTTTGGATTTAGCAAGTTCTAAACTTTAAACTTTATTTTTTGGTTGCTTTTGGTTCTACATTAAAACACAAATTAAAATTGAGAAACAGGACATAGCTTCTTCTTCTTATAAATTTCAAAGCAAACAAATCCATCCAATCGAAATTCAGAGGATTTTTGGGTAATTTTTATGAAATTACAATCTAGACAAAAGTTTATAGCCCTGTGGAGCAGGTTTTCAATCAAGGATCTTATATCTAGCTGAATTGATATGGTCCTTAAATCATTAACTGGAGTAAAGAACAAAAATCTAGCCGCACATAAGGCTATATCTATGACCCTGCAGCCATTTTTACAATTAACTTATTTTCAAAATTATTACTTGTAAAACTTCAGCCACAAGCTCCCCTCCGTGTTTCTTGGATTTTTCTTCAACCTGCAATTTAAATGTAAAGCAGAGATAATAGATACATGTTATGGATGTATAGCAAATGAATTTTTCAAAAATTTGACTTTTAATCAACATATCAAGCAACTATAGATGTTAAAAACTAAAACTACCAGGGTGGGGCTGATTGATTAATAATCTACACCAGCCTTTTCAATAGGCAGCAGGCGGGCTTGTGTTCTGCCTCGCTTACACGCTGCTTTTTTTATTTTGGTATCGAATCCATAGCGGGACAGCGCCATGATTATCGAAGGTCTTCCAATAGGGAGGTTCGAAGCCACGGATTGATCAATAAACTAATTCGGTTCTACAAGAGTTCATTCCCTACTGGTCGTGGTGGTGCCAGTGTTTATAATGTGGCAGGCTGAGACAAAACTCCTGGTATCCTCGTACTGTCTCTGTGTGGCAGCCAGTACAATTGTCAGACATTGGGTTAGCAATCCGTCCGAAATAAAGCCATTCTGTTGATGTTTGACTCTCTATTAGATCTAGATCTCTAGAGAAAAAAAAAACACTGTAATATATATAGATCTATGGATCATCTCGATTCTAGACCGTGGTCGAAATTCAATCCTCTGACCTTGTGAAATAACTGGTAAAGTATGCCAAATTTCTTCAAAAAGAATATCACTCCAATTGAAGCAAGTGATATTCCTGTAGGGATTGCATACTGTGAGAGATACCTCTGGATATCGCTTCCGACCTTTGGCATGCTCGCCATTTTGTCAAAGCGAAAATCACATGACCACAACCACCGGTGCTTCTCTTCTTTGCTTTGCTGAGCCAAAAATACATTACAACCATGTACTACACTAGGATTGGTAGAGCTCTGCAGTCGGCTTTCATTTCACCTGAGATTGCATCACGGAACCGCGTACATGAGTTGCTCCTGATGTGACTGTTTGTTAGTCGTTTCTTAGTGTCCAACGTCAGCACTATTATAGGCTATATAGTGGACGAGTCCTAAGGCTAACGTCTGACGAGTTTACATGCTGCCACACAGAGACAGTGCGGGGATACCATGACTCTGTCTTGGCCAGTCACATTCGATGTGGCTGTACTATTATTACAACAGTGATTACCTGTAGATATTATGTTCGAGTTTTATGTATCTCTCTCTCTCTCTCTCTCTCTCTCTCTCTATTCACCACCACCACCATCACCATCACCACAACCACTATCACCACAACCACCACTATCACCATTACCACCACCACCACCAAGATCGAGTTGTTAGGACCGCCTTTTTTGGTTCGCTTTGTTTTTGTTACCTTTTACTATTGCCAGCCCCCACCCCCCTTATTCAGTTGTGTGAAGAAAAAACACACATACACAACAACAACCCAATAACAAATAAATATGTAAGCAACTGTGGTCTTCAGCTACATTCCCAAAGCATCATCTCAAACACCCAAATTGCATTAATCTGTGTCAAATGACTTAAAATAAACTTGTTTACTTGTTTACTTGTCCTATGGAACAGCATCCTTGCACAACGGGCAACCCCATACGTGCTCCGCTCCCCTCTGCAACACGCAACGAAGTGTGTCCAAACTGACAGTCCCCGTCAAGACTTGGTTGTGTACTCTGCGATCTTTCCCAACGAGCTGTCTTCCACGTCCCTCTCCTTTCCTGACCCCCAATTCAATCATCCTCTTGATGGCTTGCTGGTCCTCTGCCGCTGTGTCCTCTGCATTCCTCAAGTGCTCAGAGAGAGCCTTTAGCACTTCCTGCTTATCCAATCTGAGGGTGCCATTCACCGTGGCATTCCCGGCCAGCTTGTCTGCTCTCTCATTTCCCTTGACCCCCGCATGACCAGGGCAGAAGATCCATGTGATTGAACTGATTGCAGTGGGTCTGATGGCTGTCATCCATTCCATCCTCATGAACCCGCACTCTATCTTCTTTAAGGCGCTCTGCGAATCAGTGAGGAACACGGCGTGTGTCGTGGTTGGTCGTGTAAGCTTGATCCATTCCAACGCCTTTGTAATGGCCTCTATTTCCATCTTCATACTGGACGTGGTTGTGGCAGCTGCCCCTGATTCTTCATGAATTACCCTATTCTCACTGTAACAGACAAAACCCCATCCACTTTGGATTCCCCTTTTTACTGATCCATCTGTGTATATAATCGGATCATGTCTCTTGGAGTTGTCATGGATGAGCTGTCGTATGTCCTGTTCAGTGACCGCTGCTGCACACTCCCTCCTATCTCTTCCCATAGTGATGATGACCTTTGTCAAAGCCGTCTGTTCAGGGCCGGTCTTTATCCATTCTCTGCCATCAATGATGTCTTCAATGGGACACACCAGTTTGATGGAATCCTCTGCCTCTGCCATCCAAGACTTTCCTCTTTTTATGCGGGTGCCTTTCTGTGTGAGCAGACTTGGGTACAATGGGTGGTGTGGGTTTTCCATGACTCGCAGGTAAGTCTTTGCTTGCGCCAACTTGTGACGGATTCTAACGCTGCTCAGGTCCAACAGAAAACGCATACAGATGATATGTGTGTCCCTAGTACATCCTAGAACTGCCCGCATTGCCTCATTCTGCAATCTTTCCAGTTTTAGCAAATTTAAAATAAACAATAGGTAAAAAATAAAAGCAGCAATATAGAACTCTGTATAGTATCAATATATATGAATTTTTATTTTATTATTCACTAGATAAGAATCATTAAATGTCTAACTAATGATTGGGTCAGAATTATGGAATACATTATCACAAAAATAAAGTAAAATCACAGTTTTAGACAAATTTCTATTAATTTTTATCACAGTATATAAACTTATTTATTTTGGTATTTTTGTAAAATATAACACCAAAACTAAATTATAAAATTTCACAGCAATAAAGAGATATAAATTACATTAAAAAAATTGAGAAGATATAAAACAGACTGAGGTTAAACAGATTCCAATCCTGTTCAAATAGCCTGACCTGGCAAAAAAAAGCTAAAAAGAAAAAAAAAAAGATTTTATTACATTTTGTTTATGTTTGAGACAGTTCAAATCCTTAGTCTTTCAAAAATTTATTATAACACATAATGCCTTGATTGGCTATTATAAACAATGTGTCAGAATTAAGAATCTGCCGTTTAGTTTTCCTCTTTCTCTCACACTTTTTTACATGCAGAAATAAAACAAAAAAATACCAACAACAAAATATCTTAAAATTCTGGACGGATTCTCTAAAATTTTCATTTACAGACACAATTCTTAGGAAGCAAAAAAAAAAAAAAAATAATAATACAGTATGTTCAGAATAAAGGTAAAAATAAACAAAATTCTTGGTTACTTAGGGTTACTGTTTGTATGCTGAGCATGCAAATACAATCAGCATAATTTTTTTTTTCTATTTGGGCTTTCATAGATGAATTATAATAAATTTTGTATTTTTCTAGCTACAGCATGCAGATTCTTGAGTAAAATAGTTCAGTTCTAATGTTTCTAGCTACACTGTTTGGGTCTTGGACAGATATTGAATAGAGACTCAAAAATATTAAAGCAAGGAGTTGCTGTGTTGAAGTTCACGACTAGAATCTGCAATCTTGTGCCGATGAAAGAAAATGGAATGGACAAAATTTTACCTTTTCAGAGAACTGTTATTGTTTAAAATTCAGTTCGTTTTCTCCATATTTTTTATATTTTATTACTGACCCACAATTTCATGATCAATTCTTTATGACCTGGTTGACATAAACTTTGCACACACCCTGAAGTAAAACAATTTTGTTCACTACTGTAAAAATATTTTTAATTTTTAAAGAAAGTTTTATCTTAAAATAATAATAACTATATTGTATAGCAAAGATTTACACTACAACCCTGATAAAACGAGCCTTTAGTATTAAGTCTTTGAATAACCTTAAAAATTCTATTGAAATGTATCATTGATTAAAAAATCAACATTTAGGTAAAAACTAGCAACAATGATATACATTGAAATGTTTACAAAAATACAAAACACATTAATATGTATCCATAAAAAGCTGTTTTCACATGCTAGTATTTGTTTGTATGAGAATATAAAGTATCATTTTGACAAACTGTGATAGTGAAATTGAGATCAGACTGTATCCAATGCTGAAGATTTCTGATCATAATTGCAACTTGAAAACTATCTTTGGTAGGTTCTTAAATATTAGCTTTTATCAAAGTGTCTTTGGTTAATTTAACATCCCCAATTGTTTCCTTGTAATCTCAACAAGAGGTGGGGGAAAACTGCCGAAAGTGGTAGAGCATTGGTCTCCCAATCGAGAGTTCCCTGGGTCAAAAATCCATAACTGGTCAAAAATTTATTTGTCCAATTTCGTCCCCAACTGGTTGAATCTGTGTCTATGACGTGACACGAAGAGACATAAGTTATGGTATTCTCGCACTGTCTCCGTGTGGCAGCACATAAAATTATGAGTCATTTGTCTTGAGACCCATCCACAATATAGGCTACATAGTGCCTACATTGGATCCTAGGCAACAAACTCAAACTCAACAAGATGTTTTGAGAAAGTTTTTAGCCAAATTTTCTGCTGTGAGTCAAATTTCTTACCTTAGTGTGAGCCCTATATTCTACTAAATGGCTAGGTTACTTGGTTCATTTCTTAACATCTAACCTCAGCAACGAGGCTGTGTTGCAGATGGGTCGCAAGACTGAAGTCTTACAATTTTATGCCTTGCCTCAAAGAAACAGTGTGTGGGTACAGACCCAACTAGTATGGGACAAAATCTGACATTTAAAGTTACCCTTTTGTCACATTTGAACCTTAGTTCTTGAATAGAAGCCCAAAGCTCTACCACCTAAGCCAGCAGCTTATCTCCTGAATGAGTCATCTTGTCAAATTTGGAAAAAAAATGTTTTTTTGAAAATGTTCACTTGAATATACAACAATATGGATGTTTATCAACATATACTTTACATAGGTGTATTGGGTGGTTCTATGATAAAACAATAAAAAAAATGTTATCATTGAATAACACATAACACTAACAGTCACATAAAAAACGTATATATTTTGGAGGAGAAACTAGTGGAACAATAAGTTCTTCATGAATAGGTGTTAATCAGTTAGAAATACTGAGGAAAACAAGCTCACTAAAATAAACTTCCCAATAAGAAGTAGAATTATCCTGGGTTTCTTCCTGATATGAAATCTTATTTTACACCAGATATCAAAATAATAAAAAAATCAATTGAGGACTTCCTCGTCTTCATCATTAATAACGGGCAGGGAGCAAGGCATAAAGCCACAGAGAATATCTCTGTTGTGACTCAAACTTCTGCGGTGCAGAAACCCAGAGCTTGTGACACAAGCAGACATAATTTTTGCTGCTTTTGACTCCCGATCGTCATCAAACTTGTCAGGTCTCTCAGATGCTACCAGCATCTCATCCGAGATGGCGGATGGATATTCCTCACTTTGTGACCTACTCCTACAGAGCTGGGCCTGATTATTATCCATTCCTACATTTCTCCCATCCTTTGGTTCAGATAAAAACTTTGCACAGATTTCTTCCCTGTAAGATTTAAGCGAAGAGCTTGATTTTCTGACACTGTCAATGCTCTTAAGATCATTGCCTGTCATCCCCATAAACTTATTTTTTAAGCTACTACCAAAGTTTCCATAACTGGGCCCACTTCTTCCAGGTGTCAGCCTCTCCAGTCCAGTTGCCTTTCTTTCACAACCCCTGACTCTAAAAGTACCTTCCACCATCTCGCCTTCTTTCTTTGACCACCCTGTACTGGTGTTTCCTTTACTGTGTGGAGAATGTAAGTCTACAAGAGTGGTACTACATTTGCTGCGGAGGTAGGGAAGGCATTGAGAGCGCTCTGTCTAATACTTGTCCCTGCGGCCCCCACTGCCGCTCAACCCGCTGGCTCCGTTTCCGGCGACGCCCTCCAGTTGGAGCTGTGCCAGCTGAACGATCGTGCGGTGGGTGTCGGGCTCAAGCTCATTGAGGAGTTGCTCCGCGATGCGACTCCTGAGACGGCCACCCACCTGGGGAGAGCAGAAACAGTTAAGAATTCGCTGTGATCTTAAACTTTTAAATGCAAGATAAAATTGTGTCACAAAACTCATTGTAAAAGTCACTTTATATAAACCAAAAGGTAGATAATTATAGGAAATGTGATTTCACCAAATGCTATTTCAAACAGAAACGCTACAATGTCATTTGGTATAAAACATGTTCAATTTTTATGCTTTACATTATATTTTGATGACTAGAATTGCCGTAGTGTTTAAAATAACTAACTTGTCTACAATGCTTGATGAGTTAACTAAAAACTAGGACAACTGCGTTACATGGCTCTTTGTAAAATTATATTCCCTGCATGCCTCAATTTAAAGTTTCTGCACACCTCCCAACTAAAATAAAGATAACCATTGACAAAATAATAGAAACTGATAGATTCGTAGATAAATGTTAGGATAAATATTCATTAAAAAAAAGGCAGGCTTGCAAATAATTAGTGTATACTTCAGGCAAACTGGCAAAAAAAAAAATCAGCTAGATCAAAAGAGGGAGAGAAAGAGAGAGACACAGAAAGGAAGTTAGATAGATAGATAGATAGATAGATAGATAGATAGATAGATAGGCGGCAAAACATAGAGATATAATGACAGACAGAGGCACCCTCACACAGTGTAAAAAAAGATAGTGATATACAAACCATTGTTTGGTATCTTACCGTCTTTGGTCTCTGGATCTTTTTGCTTTCATTGTTAAGGGGCGTGGCTATATCAGCCGGAAACTCTCCGTACGGCGTGAGGCTGCGATTAGCTGGCCAGGAGACAGGGGGAGGCCACTGGTTGCCTGTCGTGCTTGGTCGACTGCGTCTGCTCAGCTGAGTGGCTGACGTAGCTCGGGAGCGAGGTTTAGCTGCCAGGAGATTGGATAAAGCAGGCTTCAACTCAACAGAGTGACATTGTATAAATGTAAGTGGTGAACTAGAAATTTTATTTGAAAGATAAAAAGCTGAAGTTTTTTATTCTATCTATATTGGTTCAAAACATAATGAATTTTGAAAGCCCTTTCGTTTTATCATCCAATAATTCAAACTAAAAGAAAAGTATTCTGCAATGATTTTCAATTCTCGATGTGCTCAATAAAATGTGGCCTTAATTTTAAAATTTCTTTCCCCGATTTTGTAAAGCCAACTTACAAAGAGAAGGTGTGGCAGCCGATGGGGGTCTGTTTAGTAAGGTCGACTCATAGTCATAGACCTGAGGATAAAAACAGTATAATACATCCCAAAGTAATCTATGAAAAGTAAACAAAAGTGCATGTAAACCAAAGTCAACTTCTCGGAGTAGTGCTGGGGCGAGCGTTCTTTTTTCTTTTCTGCTCAACGTCGACTGAGACATTGACATACATTTTGTCAGCGTTCCAGCGTGTAGGCACCTATTTATAAAATAGCTTAAAGTAGATACATTGGGCTCTCGCTCGACTGCACCATGTCTATTTGCCTTGCCTAGGGAGAGAGATCAGAACATCTCAAAGTACGCCACATGTACACATAAACATACACACAGCAAGCAGGGACGTTCCAAGGAGCCCATGCAGTTTAGTCTGCACTTGTGCGAACGAAAAGAAAACAATTAAAAAGGAAAAAAAAAAACCACACGAGACCTTAGTACCATTGAAACAAAACAAAATGTTGCGGTAAACTTTGTATGCTGGGGCGAGCGTTTTTTTTTCTTCTGCTCAACGTCAACTGAGACATTGACATAAATCCTGCCAGCAATCAAGCGTGTTCGCACCTTCTTATAAAATCAGATACATTGGGCTCGCTCTTTCTCTCTCTCTCTCTCTCACTCTCTCTCTCACTCTCTCTCCCTCCCCCTCTCTATATCTCTCTCTGTCCCTCCCTCTCCCCCTCTGTCCCTCCCACTTTTCCTCTGAATTTACCTGGGACTGCAGTGTATCCACTCTCTGGAATGCATCCAATTTGAGCAACCTCTCATGGTTCAACTGCTTGCGTTTAATGTCAACGTCTCGCTTCGCCTTCTCGTAGGCCAGATGGGTCAGTTTGCTGGTCCTATCCTGTTCCTCTTCCAGACGTTTGAGCCGAGCCTCCTTGTCCATTAGTTCATCAACCTGGACAAAGTGGAAAATAATATCAAATAAAAGCTGGTAACAGTGACACCCAGTCAGATAAAGAAAAGCAGATGACAAAAATATTCAATTAGTCAATCGCAAAACTACCAAATAATAAGCTAATGACAATATTACGCAAATCACTATATCAAACAAAGGTTATACGCAATCAGTCAATCTCTTTCCGACAAAGGCATCTCTTAGACTAAAATTAGAAATAGTCACTTAAATTTAAAAATAAAAGCTAATCTTGTTTTTTTTTCATGACGTTTGAACCTAGCCTTGCTTAATACTTGTTAAACGTATTAGTATGCGCTTTTGCAAAACATCTTTGAATTGAACTGCAGACCTACGATTTAATAAAAGTTATCAAAGCTTTTCCCTTTTTTCAATTCTAAAAATTCCACAAAACAGTGTGCACCCAGGAAATAGGTCTTGAATCATGCATTATGAACAGGTTAACAACAATCTACATTTTTTTATTTTTCTGATACATTGTCTGCACAGACTTTTTAACACACGAGGTGACATTCTAAAGGTTCTACCTGCATTTTTTTTTTAAATTGGAGGTGATATCATAAAAATAATAAATTAAGAAATTGGAATCCTAGTTAAAGAATAAAAGAAACAGTATGATTAATGATCTAGTTTTTAATGTGAAAGGTCCAAACTTTTGATTGATTGTATTTTTCCCAAAAGCACAGAATAATTGCAGATGAAACCTTCTTAATGTTACCTCATGAACAGTCAATCCTGACTCCCATTACTCTCATTAACTCACCAACTTCTCGACTCCGGCTTGCTTGGCCTGCTCCAGCTGCTGTTTGCTCCGCTCCCTCTGAGCTTCCTCGTGCTCCCTCTCAGACTTAATCTTAAGCTGAAAAGGAAAAGAACAAACTTTGATATGTCAACGAAATGATCAATTAATTAAAAAAAAAAGCAACATCTAAATTCTTTACCTAAAAAAATTGTTTACAAAAAACAAAACAAAAAAGTACAAGTTTGAACTGATTACAATTTTTTTATTGGTGGATGAGGTGTAGAAAACCTTTCCTTTTTCCCCCCAAATGTTTTCTTTGACAAGCTGAGCGAACAATAACAATAACACCATTATACGAGCTTCCAACCTTACCCATGCATCAAAGGATACATAAAAAGTGTGCACAAATACACTTTTTTGGCGTAATATGTTCATTTCTGCACTAAACATACATCAAGGTCATGTTACGTACCTCCTTCTGTAGCAGCTTGCGGACTTGCATCGAGTCTTTCTCTGTGGACGCCATGGCGTTCCTGGATGCCACCAGCTGCTGCCGTAGTAATACGACTTCCTCTTCCGCCAGCATGTGTAGTTCCAGCTCCGCCTTGCGGGAATTCTCCGCCTTCTTGCGCAGGTCGGACGTCTGCAAAAATAACACAGGTGCTGCTGATTAGTTTATTGATTTTAGTGGTGACTTATTATTATAAATAATATTTCAATCAAATGTAAAAAAAAAAAATGTCTAAAAATAAAGGTATATCGATTTTGATGTTAAATATTAAACTTCTTTGCTTTCCCATATTTTCACTGTTTTTTTTAAACTCTGGAATCTGCAAACATTTGACATTTCTATCCCCTTTTTAATTTTTGTACATAATTATCTTCAATTTCAATACTGAAAAAATACTACTAATTACTATCTTGTAAGATTAGAAAAATGTTATTTAAATAAAATCGGAGATTAATAATATACAAAAATACCAAAGATGTTAAAAGAGCATAAAAGAAGCATGACTGCCATTACCGTTTTGAGGAAGCTGTGGGTTTTCACATTCTGCCTCCAGCTGTTCAAAGCTTTCATTTTCAAGACCAGCTGGTTCAGATGGTGGTTTTCATTCTGTAACGCTCGGATTTGCTCGGCACGGCTAAGGTTGGCCTTCAGCTCTTCGTCATCTGAAAACAATAAAAAGGAAAAATAAAGCTAAAGATGATGGATAACCTGGGAAATAGCTCTATCTTCTTCTAAAATCTTTTACACCAAAGATCAAAGTAGCAAGCAGATAAATATAAACTTAGATAACTTATTTTAATATATTCAATCCTTTTATTATATATGTCATACTATTGTCCTTTCCCCCTCCCCCTTTCTTACAGCAATGAAAAAGTATTTCAAAATATGATGATATCATTGTTACATCTTTAAGATGAATTTGGGCACAAAATTTTATATTTTATATTTTCATTCTTCCACTAACAATGACTTTTGATGATACAAAGAAGGCTGCTTATACAGATTCAAATTATTCATGAGGGTGCTTCATAAATATTCCTCTGCAGAGGGAGAGCTACACAGCTGAATGTTCTTTACCTGAGGTTCCCTTGAACTTTTGTTGTAGTTTGGCCATTGCATCCACAGCTTCCTTTCTTGTCTCGTTGATTTTGTCAAAAACATCATCTTGAAGTTCATTCCTTCAGGATAAGTAAAAAAAAAAAAAAAGCAATTTTGCATGAAAAAAAAGAGGAGAATATCCTAAAATGTCATTCATAGAATACAATTCACTCATTACAAACTCCAAAATAATACAAAATATATGAAAAGTTTTTTTTTGTGTGCTTTAAATCATGTACCATTTTGAACTTCTTATAGCATAACAAAATAGGTGATTTTAATGAACAATTGAAACAAGGACAATAAATAAGGAAATATTGTCTTATAGACATAGAGAATTTTCTGACAGATCAAAGTTAGTATGATAAGGTCCAACCACCTTTAAACACAGGTAATTTTCCGATATAACAAAAGCAAAGATTCTTGACCGCCCCTCCTCTTTCCCCTCTTCCGACCACCAATACTTGATGTTCTATGATATGAACAAGTATTAACATTTTTAAAAGGAAAGATTCAATCTTTTTTATCTTCTTCTTCAGTCTTCTAAATTATTTCGGGTCTGCTTTGTTGGTTTCTTCATGTCTCTTGTCAGTCACTCAGCTGTATTGCAGACGGGTCATAAGACTATAGTCTGTCAATTTTAAGAGCTACCAAACAGAGACAGAGCATGGAAACCAGGAGTTCTGCCTCAGTTGGTCACATTATGACACTGCTTGTAGATTGAAATGGAAACTAGCCACAGATATCTGAACCTAGAACACTACTTGGAGATTGAATGGGAAACTTCCCACAGATATCTGAACCTAGAACACTGCTTGGAGATTGAATGGGAAACTTCCCACAGATATCTGAACCTAGAACACTACTTGGAGATTGAATGGGAAACTTCCCACAGATATCCTCCCACTTTTCCTCTGAATTTACCTGGGACTGCATTGTATCCACTCTCTGGAATGCATCCAATTTGAGCAACCTCTCATGGTTCAACTGCTTGTGAACCTAGAGCACTGCTTGGAGATTGAATGGGAAACACAGACATCTGAACCTAGAACACTGCTTGGAGATTGAATGGGAAACTTCCCACAGATATCTGAACCTAGAACACTACTTGGAGATTGAATGGGAAACTTCCCACAGATATCTGAACCTAGAACACTGCTTGGAGATTGAATGGGAAACACAGATATCTGAACCTAGAACACTGCTTGGAGATTGAATGGGAAACACAGATATCTGAACCTGTCTCTGTCTAACCTGAACTGGTCAAACTTGCTGCGCAGCTGGAACGTGGAGTTGAAGATGCTGTGGATGAGGTCGTTGTACTCCTCCCTGACCCGCTCTCGGACATCGCTCTCCTGGGTCAGGCTCATCTCCCGCATCTCCACGACCTTGGCCCGCAGCGCCGTGATCTCTACGAAAAAAAATTTTATACTTTGGATATACATTTTTACACAGTGTTTTATATTTCTAATAAAACTGTTTGAGATAAATCCTAATTAAGGTAAATAAACTGTGGCTTTATATAAACTGTTTCTGAGAAACCAATTCCCCCTTTTTTTACTAAGTCTTGGCAGATACTGTTTATAAACTTGGGTTAAATTTAAAGTTTCTGCGGAACAAATTGCCCCTTTTTTTAACTAAGTCTTGGCAGATACTGTTTATAAACTTGGGTTAAATTTAAAGTTTCTGCGGAACAAATTCCCCCTTTTTTCACTAAGTCTTGACAGATACTGTTTATAATCTTGGGTTAAACTTAAATATGAGCTGTTTAGAGGAATGAAACTTTAGCTAAATTAGAGTGGGTACTCGTCTAGTACACGGACCAAGCGGTTGACCGTGACGTGCAACCGGACACAGAGCGAGACTCGGACAGAGTCGACGAGGAAGTCAACGAAGTAGAGGATGTTCACTTACAACTAATACTACGATAATTTTATACTGTCATTCTGTAAATGCTTCCACAACATCTGCCAGTTTTCATTAAACAGACATGCCAATTGTGTCACAGAACTTTTTTGAATGAAGCAGGACTTTCTTGAAGAATACAAACATGTTTACCACAGAGTTTTATTTTTTTCAATACAAAGAAATATGCTTCAGATAAATCTTGTTGAAGATTAAAAAAAAAATTATAGTGAACTTCAGTAGAAACACCTGGTTATCAAATTTTGTAAGGCAAAAGCAAAACCAAAAGAAGACCATATTACCATTACAATACTATTGTAAAATTGTGGCAACAACAACTACAAAACCAAATTATTTAATAATAGTGATTAAAATACTTCTCACTCAAAGAAAATAGAAAACAATAGATTCAAAAAAGCTTACTTAGCCAGTTCACTAAAAAATACCAAGACAACAGCATTTATAGTCTTAATGTATGCAATTGAGACTGGTCCTATCTGGATACTGTAATGAAGACCAATTTTGTCTGAGTCTCATAAAGCCAAAGATTCATATATTATTAAGTTGTGTGCATTTAATAATTTAAGACAGCTCTATGAAAAAGTTCTAAACTGGTTTTGAAGAAAAATTGACTTGAAATTTGTATTTTTAAGTCAAAAATTCTTAACGTCTTTGTTTTTACAGATTATTTTGATTTCTTTCTATGCAAGACACTGAAAGAGTCAAACAGGACTATTAAAAGTTTCAGAGGCACCAAAGGTCCACCAAGGGGAACGCAAGTAGCAAGCAAGTATTTGTACGACAAGGAAAACTTTTTCGTCGACCACTAAGTGACGTAGCAGGTTCTCATAGTACATTGAATAGCTGAAGATGAAACAGTGATGGCAATCGAAAGTGATAAAAAGCCCAATAAAAAAAAAGGGTGACATGATAGTTCTCAGAAAAACTGTGAAATAAATAGTGAAAGTTTAAAATAGTAATGTTCAAGCAACATGTAGCAATCTTGGAGTAAAAGTAGGTTTTTAGTTTGTTTTGTTTTGTTTTTCAAACTGCGAGTTACTTTTTATTTGTTAAGGGGTGTTAATTATAATACTTTGATCTAAGATAAAATTTAAATAAAAGCATTATTATTTAAGTAATAATATTAACAGCAAAGATGAAGCCTGTAGCTTTTCCACTGTATACAGAATGCAAGGAATGATGAAAATTGTGTACAAGTGATATAGATAGATCCTGAAATAGTGAAAAATCGTAAGCTACGTTCACATGTTCATGCATCACAGAGAGCAAATTTAAAACAGCAAAGTCATCCTTCGGCTAGAACAATGACATCTCAGACAGATAAAATAAGACTTTGTTTTTAATCACCTAAGGAAAAACAAAAGTAGATCTGTACTATTATAATACAGGGATAATTCCTTTTTTAAATGTTCTTTCATCAATTGAAAATGAGATTTGCCATTGAGCTGGATCAGTGACAAAATAAGACCAAACACAGGTAGTGAAGCAATAAATTTATCGGTTGTACATATCTAGGTTGTAATCATGAGTCACCTCTCGAAGCTGAACTTTTCCCGCACCATGACACTGCGGCCCAGATCTGCTAGACACTCCTGGAGATGTTTAGAGTCAAAGGTCACGGTGCCCGTCTCCGTTTCCTGTGCCTTAGACATAAGTGCGGAGACAAACTCCTCGGCCAGATGGGGCCGGTTCAGTGTGAAGCTTTCTTTCATCACCTGTTCAGTGAAGGTATAGGTTAACTTTAGTCATTCAGTTCGGAACTTTGTTTTAGGCATTTCCAGTATAGATGGATTAATTTTGCATATAAATAACCTTAAATACACAAGTGCATAGATGCCTTTTTTAAACATATACAAAGAACATGTACACAGAGTAATTGATGTTGTAGCATGTACATTTAAAAATGTTTTTTATTCTCTCAAATGGTGCATTCCTATTTGTTTGTCACTCTTTTTTTGTTTTGAGTTTGCAATTTACTTTGATTTTGTTTTCATAACAGACTGATCGCAAGAGAAGGAATAGAGTAGATTTTCACAACTGCAAAAGCCCAAAGATACAATACCATAAATTAATGTTTTTGAATAAGTGGCTTGCATAATGTAGAGAAAGAAAAACCAAAGCAAGTATGATGGAGGTTAGTTTTATTATAAAACAGATGATATTGAATCATATCATGGAATGCATCAAACTTTCTTTCATTAGCTGGTCATTGACACAGAAGAAGTAAAAATTAATTATACAAGTATGGCAGGTGAATCAAATAATATGGGCTAGCAGGATCATTTTGATATTAGCATATCAATAAATTTGTAACATCAGTGTTTATCTCATGGTGAAGTTAGAATTAACTCTTTAAGCCCCCAGGCCCATTCCATGTTTTGACATGGGTTTTAGATAGATCTATAAATAGAAAGAGGGTTTTTTCGTTTTCCACCATTTTTTGTGATTTTACTGGCCGCAGTGTGCAGCTGCTCACGTTTAAAGAGTTATTATGTGTGGATTTGTTTTTAATGAGCCTCAGGAAAACAATTGTAGAACCTGGACTACTAAGACTTAAAAAAAAAAATAATCTCAAAACAACAAAAAATGAGATATGCCTACTAGCTCATTGATGTTATAAAATATGATATTAAACTATACTGTGGGATCAATGAAGTAAAAAAAAAAATAATTAAGTGAATTTGTGTCAGAAACATCAATTCATATAGTAAAATAAGACATCTCATAGAAAAATACAGGGGTTTAAGTGCTAGACAAGTAAGAATGTAATAACAGAAGTATAGGCCTACCTATCTAATTAGAGTTTTGTACTAATGACTTCCCCATCAATAACCATTTCTTTCCACAAAATTAAAAATCTATTTTTATTTCAATTACGCTTTATCTGACTTTGTGTTTGTTGGTTGGTTGGTTAGTTTCTGAACTGCCAACTAGACTTTATTACAAAAGGGGCTTCAGTTTAGAACCAAAGACTTTTCCCATCACTGACCGTTCGTTTCCACAAATCTGTCGGGAGTGCTTCCTCCTCCCTGGCCCTCTCTGCCAAGGCGAGCGTGAGTTCCCGGGACACTCTCTTCCTGACCTCCGTGATCATGTGACATTCAAAGCTCTCCAGCAGACGCAGCAGCTGAGCATAAACGAAATGCACATTAAAAAAAGAGTTCATTTCATACCATAAACAGTTTTCCGCAGGTTACATTTTAAATGTTGCCATGATATCAATCAGTAATATAAACTGGTTGAAGATTTGTTAATTATACTTTTTAATGTAAAACGGTACAGGATGTTGAATTGCTAAACAAACCTCTTGTCTCTAGTGAGTTACTTGCGAAATAATACAAAAAAACTAATAGTACTTTCTAATCCCATTAGACACAATATTTAAAATAAAGAAGCTTAGCTGGAGCAAAATTTTATCATAATGGCAATGAATCTTGGAGCTATATGACACATTAAAAAAAATCTGAATTTTAATCAGCTTATCAAATTTAATCAGTGAGCAAATAAATAAATAAAGAGAAAAAACAACATAGGAGATTAAAATATGTCATAAACCAAATTTGTACCTTGAAGTAAAAAATATGTCAAAACATCTAAAAAAATCACACCAATTCTCACTTTACTACAAACTTTATAGTTGAGGGGAATAAACACATGTGTGACAGAAATGAAAATTTTGCCATCACAGTACAAGTAAACTGTTGCACAACACAAATATAGGTGAAGTGGTTTGAGATAAACTTCTGAAAGTTTTTTTAATCCCAAGTTTACAAAACAAAGTGACTGTTAAGTGAAAAAAGTAAATAAGTACCTTGTGAATAGTTTATATAAACTTATAGCTAATCTCAAACAGGGTTTATCTGATTCAATAGCATATTTAACAATTTCACATCGGAGGGATTTAGGTCTAATTCTTGTGAGCGCACTATTTTGGGAAATTTCCAAAAATTTTAAAGGGTGAAAGCTTTGATTTCCAACTACTTTGAAACAGAAGGCGTGCAGATCAATGCAGAAAGGTGCTAGCACAAGACCGTATGAACCCGCACAACATGTGTGCGGCGTGATGGAAAAAGGTTAAGTTAAAAAAAACCCACCTGTTTCAATCTGACTTCGATCTCCGATGCACCTTTAGGCATGACATAGACATCTGTATCGAGAATCAAGCTGTCGTAGAAATCCGCTTGCCCGAGCCTCCTGGCAATGCTCTGGAGTACAGGCAGCAGGATCTCAGTTCGGTAAACTTTGCTGGAGACAATACAACAGGAAAATTCAACTGTACAAACTGTGTGTTACCATTGGAAAGGAGAGAGCTACTGGGACTTTGTTGAAGGAAAAAAAATGATAATTTTCCACTCTCTCAATTTTTTGTAACTTTAGTAAAAAAACCCTCCTATCAAACCATACCCACAGCTACTTAAATTAATGCACTTCATTTGTAATCACCTACAAGAAACAAAGATATAATTCATGAATGTGTTTTATGGGCTGCAAGATACCAGTTATTCCTGAAATTGACTTAAAACTGTGGTAGAGTAAACTGAATACGCCTACTTGAATTCGCGGAACAAGTTTGACGTATCAATGGCCTCCACCATAAGCTTCCTGCGGCCCCAGTCTCCCCTGAGCATGTCCAGCGACTTCCACAGCAGCAGGAAGAACCGCAGCAGCCCGTACGACTCGAGCGGTTGCTGCACCCGAGACAGCGGCTGGGACTGGGTCACTGGGGGGAGAGAAAAACAACTGTTGGAAACGGTTGGTTGGTTAGTTGGTTGGTTGGTTGGTTTCTGAACTTCTGATTTTAGCCTGAAGGCGATAGATTGGAAGAGAGAAAAAACTATTGAAAACGGTTGATTAGTTGGTTGGTTGGTGAATCTGGGCATAAATTAAGATCTTCATTTCAACATAAAAGTCAACATCATTTTTCTCATCACTTTCCTCTCTCTCACAATCAACAGGCCTGCTTAATCAATCTGTCCACCAGTTTCAAGATCTAATCGAAGACGTGACATGAAAATAAAAAAAGATCTAATCTGTAACTAAATTTCAATGTTAGAAGTTAAACGGAAAACGAAAGTAGAGGTCACCCTAAAGAGTGATGGCAGGCTGTAACGTCTTTTATCAGTTAAATACAACTTTGATTTCCACTATGCGATATCATAATAAAGACTGTTGTTTTGATCTATAACTTTCTTGAGGGATTTTGTGGTCCCAATTTTCTTCAGTCATCAAGAGGCTAAAAATAAAAAATTAAACTTTCTTAACTCATTCAGTGTGAATTGACGGTACATCTTCGATTTAGGTTTCCATTGTTGGGATAATCAACGTATAAATCGTCGATGGAAACACATTTTTTGCTTGTCACAAAAGTGAAAAACCTAGTGGCACTGAATGAGTTTAGTAACAATTATCACAAAGATGAGTATGAAATACGCATTTACAGAGAGCCTTGCTGGCCTCCTTGAGGTCCGAGGTCACGCTCTGACTGCGGGAATGCTGCGACCCCTCTGTCCTTGAGTCCGCCTGGCTGCCAGACTTGGGCGTGGTGATAGGCAAGGCGCCGATGCTGAGATCCAGGCCAGAGACAATGCCGGTGATGCCAGCGAGGCCCGAGGGGCCGGCCTGTAACACGTCCTCCATGAGCAGCGTGACACCGAGGATCTCTCCGTTGGACACATGTCTGGAAGAATAGTATACAACGGATAGTCAATAGTTAGTTAGCTAGTTAGTTAGTTAGTTATATGCATAGGTGAGGCAACCAGGATGAATCAGGCACAAGTTGGCATTTCAAAAATGCATCAAAGACATTTTTACACGTTAAAAAACTTATAACTCTAAAAAACCATAGGTAATTGACTTAATTTGAAAATGAAAAAGGTCAATATTATATATAACATTTTACTGTGTGAAAAAGGCTCTGGCTCCAAACTTGTATTAGCAGTTTGTGCATGATTCACCCTGGTTGAACCTATTGTGTTTATCTTTCCTGACAGTGCAGTCAGTTACAGATACCTAAAAAATTTGTTTTATTAATTTAAATCCGGTAAACAAAATGAGAAACAAAAAACAACGACAAAAAAAGATAGACAAGAATATAATATTTAAGAAATAAAATATTTGTGCATGTGGATAATTTAGGCATTTTATCCATTTGTATTTTTTTTTTGCTTCAAAGAGCTTGTCATGTTTCGATATAACAAGACTTGACAAAAGTCTTACATGATAATAAAAATGAAATTATGGAACTAGTGGAACAAATTAAGTAGCCATGTTAGTACAAACACAAACTGCTAGATGAAAAGGAAGTAACTGATAAAAAATATGGCAGGACATAATTACAACTTATTTATGGTTATCTCTCTTGATTGTGTTGCTTAATAATGAGAATACATTACAGAGCTCACAATTTTGTAAAGGGATTTGCTTACACACCTGTCCACATCTCGCAGACCAGCTAAACACAGACTGAAGAAATTCTCAATACGGAACCACTGCCAGAACGCAATGGGGTAGGGACCATACCTGGAACAGACAAACAAAAATGTGGATGGAAAAAGAGTCGCAAATAAGACAAAAAATTTAAATACATATAAAAATATGACAAAAAAGAAATAATTAGCGATTAAAAATGTTTTTGATTATGTTGAACTTTTATTTCTAATCCTTCTTATGCTAACGTTTGATTTATTCTCATTCCGCCTCCCAAAAGTTCAGAAATAATATAGAGCAAAGTTGACACTGTTAAGTGTGAAAAGAAAGGAAATTTTAAGAGCTAAAATTTCAGCTAGTGAAAGAGTTAGAAAGAGGCTTGCCAAAAAATGATTGCGTTTTGTAGCATAAGAACCATGAACTTGCAGATGCATTGGGGCCAAGTTGTTTTGTCACTTAAAGAGAAAATGATTTATACCAATAGACCACTACAGTGCCTTAAAATCCAATTTATAAATATGCAAAATTAGAACAAGAACAGAAATACGAAATAATGAACCTAACTTTTTCTAACAAATACATCATATCGGGTTGGCAGGAGAAATGTCATTTTTACATATGCAAATCTACGTATTTGTTACAAGACATTATGTCTGTGGTGAAGTTAAAATGAAAACACACCAAACTTTTTTTAAAATTTACTAAAGAAAAACAACAGTTAAATTTGGACTATGAACACAAAAGCGAATAAATTATATATATTTTTTTTAAATATACCAAAACTAAAACAACAAGAAAACCAACAACACCCAGTTATGCCATTCTGCTGGCTCAGCGACATTATACCCATTGATGAAGGCTCTCCATGGAAACAGTTGCTTGGCAACCATGTCTCTGGCTTCCAGCGGTTCTGGCACAGTCAGGTAGGTGGCGGCCAGACTCGGTCTCTGGATGTTACTGATCGCTGATAGTGCCGCATGGCCGTTGGTGACTATACTCTGTGGAAGAGAACGGGGGGGCGGGTGTGAGAGATGGCTCAGTGACACTTCATGACATTACTAATAGAAAAGTAACTCATTTGATCTTTGATCTAACAATTTGTTCCCTTTTGGTTTGTCTGTATAGTGTGACTGACTGAGACATAAATGTTAGTGCTTAGGCTCTGTCTCATGTGTGGCAGCAGATAATTTTGTCAAATGTCAGGATGAGTGAAGGCTCCCACCAGTGGCAGTTACTCGGCACCCAACAATGCCCAGTTGGGAGGTACCTGATCAGTGAAGTAGCCGCGAGTGGAACCAGTAGTTCTTTCATAGGGAGGCAGTCAACTGTCGCCCCGCTCTTAATGTATTAAAGATAAAAACTGCAGCTACCAGGAACTAAAAGTTATCAATGAAGGCTTAATCTTCAAAGCTTCATAGCTTGCCACATAAAATACCCAGATTTTTGCCTATTCAATCAGAGATTAAAATCTTTTTTCATAATGATTCATTTAATTTCATAAGCTTAATAAGGATGGCTTGATATTTTTATTGCAATATCTGTTGTGTATATTGCATAATCAGAGCCTGACCTTGTAGGCCTGAATGTTGCCGGTAGCCAGAAATGTGTCGGCCATGGAGCTTCGCACCGCCATGTCATATTCAAGAAACATGAGCAGAGCGGAGTTCTAGTTCTCCAGTTCCTGTCTGACTCCCAGGTACCCCAGTACCTCCACGTACTAGACGAAGACCTAGAGCGCGTCCTCAGAGCCTGGAGGGTAAAACATGAGAAATAGGGAGTCCTTGAAAATTTACTTAAATTTGAATTGATCATGAGTTATAAACATTCCTCTAAAAGTTATTTAAATTGAACGTGAGACATAAACATTCCTTGAAAAGTTTCTTGAATTGAACATGAGATTTAAAAATAAGTTACTTGAATATTGAATTGAATATGAGATACAAACATTCCATTGAAGAGTTATTTGAATAGCCAATGGGATATAAGCATTCCTTGAAAAAATACTTCATGTGTAATTCCTTGAAAAGATACTTAATTTGTAGATAATCACTAAATTTTTAGTCGTTTAACCCCTTTGCAAGGCAGGTACTTTAATTTCCAGGACACAGGATATTAAAAAATTAGAAAATGGTATGACTCATACATTTTTAAAACGACTGAATTCAATTATGAAATTGTATTATAAATACTTTGCATTCAGTGCCTCTTTTACAAAGTTGAAAACACAATATTAATTGATATCCCCTCTTCTGTCTTCCTTGCTTTCCTTTACACCTACCATTCGAGGCCATTGAGAAAGTGCAGCTGACAGAGTACAAGCTATGGCACAATTACCTACTGTTGGGGATCACTGATGTACCATCTGTCAGCGTCTCTGCAGATCACATGCTGGTCTGCTGACTCACAGGAAAGCCTACTCAACCTGATCTTACCGAATGCAGCTAGCCATTATCAGTATCAATTGCTATTATTATTATTATTATTATTCGATGCCCTCTGTGCCTCCCCAGTCCGCCGAGACAAACTCCATGGTCTGTGAGCCCATCCTGGCGTGCGAACTGCCGAGGCGTGCGTGGGCGCTGAGATACTGCAGCATGTCGTGGAGCGCGGCCACGATGGAGAGGGCAAAGGCCATCGCGCGCGAGCACGAGTCGTCGTCGAGGTGTTTGAACATGACCAGGACCTCCGTGTAGTGCGGGATAAACCAGATGTTGAGGACATGTCGGCCATCTTTGGAGAGCAGCCTTCTGGGACGTTTCTTCATCACTCTGTCAAAACAATACAGGTTTGATGCAGTTCATTCTAAACAAACTGAAAGTTTAGGACAGAAAAAAATGCGTAGTGGCCAAGAAAAAGCACCAAATTAAAGGAGTCTTTTTTTTCAGTCATGGAGCAGCATAGGTTGTTTTTCTCAGTTCTGAGTTTGTCAGGGTGACATTTAAAAAAAATTAAAAAAAAAAAAACAAACCAAAACAACCAACTTTTAGAGATATTTATAAAATGAAAAAAATCCACAAAACAACATAAATTAAAATTAAAAAAAAATGAACACAAGGGAAAGTAAAGTTTCTCCCCTTTCTGCACTTTCTCTGGACTTTAACAAAAACGTGAGCAGTATAATGTTTCCTTCACATAAAGTAACCAGCAGTATTTTTTTTTTTTAATTTGTTAGCCGTTCACATGCACAACTTTATAAGGTCCCTTCTGCAATTCATCACTTACATTTTCTGACTGCACTTCCAGATCTTAAAAACTTTGTGGAAAAAGGAAATATTTTTGAAAGTCTCTTAAATTTTTCCTTGGTTTTAAGCTATGAAATATAACTTCTGTGCTGGTAATTTGTTCAATGCTTTCAGAAGCTTTTTAGTCAAGGGCCTTACACAGTATCAAACAACACCTAGTGTTTTTATATACCTTGGAATTAAAACACTGCAAATGAGCAAACCTTGGGTCTGGAGTGAGGCCTTCCACATCATCTTCTTGGGATTTCTTCTCGTTGATCTCTCCCATGACAAAATAGGTTTCTCTGGAAATTTAAGCCAAAAATGATATAAATTACCAAGGCTAGATCACAATTAATTTTACTCTATCTTCCTCCAACTACTCCCCTCCAAAAATCAAAACAAAACAAAACAAACCTGCCCTTACCCCTACCCCTACCCCTAGCACAACAGAGAAGGTTTACCATTGTATGCCTTCCCTATCCTCTTTCTGACTTTAGAACCCACCCCTACAATAGAGGACAAGCCTTGTAGCAGCAGAATGGACTAGGATAGGATCCATCATGTCTTGCCTTTGCCTTGACCTTTTGTCTTCTATCAAGGCAGCGGTTTACTCAGGGAACCCAGGAGACGTTAAACAATAATAAATAGAGAGGAGATCTCTCTCTCTCTCTCTCTCTCTCTCTCTCTCTCTCTCTCTCTCTCTCTCTTTCTCTCTCTCTCTCTCTCTCTCTCTCTCTCTCTCTCTCTCTCTCTCTCTCTCTCTCTTTCTCTCTCTCTCTCTCTCTCTCTCTCTCTGTAAAGGAGAAAGCAGCACCCACCTCACACTAGGGAATCCCTCCAGGAGATTGAGGATGCTGTTGTAGTAAGCCAAGAGTTGTCCCCTCATGGATGCTTGTGATAGACGCACGTGGAATCGCTCGCAGAACTGGGAGATGAGGGTTCGTTTCACCTTCTCAAGCTCCTCTGAGTTACGCACCAGACTGCCCGACTGTTGCTTCTTGGCTACGAAGTCGTTGAGCATCAGGTCTCTACTCGGAGTCTGTGTAAGTAGGAAGAGTAGTGATATAATTATGTACTAAGGCCCGACAAGAGGGCAGAAAAAAGGAGGAAATTATATTTTCCCTTGTGTTAATTGATTCTTTGATGTTAGTTCTTATTCTTTTAGGGACATTGTATTATATTAATAATAATGATAATAATAATAATAACAACAACAACAATAAATAAAATCTTTCAAAGAAAAAATACATGATAAAAACTATTCCGTCACTTAGTTAGACCTACTTTCTCCAGCTGTAGAGAGAAAAAGGCCTCCGCAGCTTTCTTGACCTTTCCACCGTCTGAGGTGAGTTTCCCCGCCAGGGCTGTTCCCCCTTAACAAAAGAATAATAATGCTGAGAGCAATCAATAATTATATTTTTTATTTTATAATAATAATAATAATAATAATAATAATAATAATAATAAGTGCCTCCCGACATGCCGGTCATCTGCGTGAGGGAACTCTTCTCGCTCTTTGTCTCCGTGGGGCTCGCTCGGCCGCTGCTTTAGATGAGACAGATAAGGAATGTTAGGCCATGACTTTTGAAACACAGGGAGTGTGGTAGCACTAAGGTTAGATTTAAATGGAGAAGGGTTGAGTTGAGTCTGATTCAGTATAATGTGAACAGCCAAGTCCCGGGGTCCCACTCCGGGGCCCTGTTGCCATAAATGGAACCTGATAAGCTTACTATCTAGGTCTAAACCTAAAGAAAGGCTTTTATCTTCCAACTACGGTGCATAACTCTTTGTGAAACCACAATCCCTACGGTGCGGCTTGAGAATTATGTGACGGTTCTCAGAACAACACTATACACAAATTTTAAAACTGTGAATTAGTCTAGCCTTTCTTCTCTGTGTGCAGCTATGCAAATTATGAAACAATCCTTAAAGCTGGACTAGCTTAGGTTTTAAATTTTATTTTTGCCATGATTAGTGTATGAATATGACCTCTTCGGACTAGACTGTGCAGCCAAAGCAATGCTCAAAACTGGACTAAACCTAATTTTTGAAAATTTACTTTCTCTTTTACAGTGTATAGATCTAACCCATTCTCAGAGCTCAAGTATAACTCATTTTTATGGTTCAATTCAAATTTAAATTCAAAATTCCTTTATTGTTCTTTAACAGGCACTTCTTTCTTTTTGGTCCATACAGCAACATTTTCAATAAAACTCATTTTAACATTATATCAAAGATACTCAGAGGAAAGAATTTAACACTAAGAAAATTTTTTCAAGCACCATGTAGAGCTGGACTTAACTTTGTTGGTTTTACTTTCTCCACAAAATGTGTGTGAATCTGGTTGCTTTGGGCTGAACTATTCTCAGAACTGGACTAAAATAAAATTTTTTTAAAGTTCTCTATATACGGTGCAAAATTGGACCAATTGTCAGAGCTCAAGTAACTCTTAAAATGTTTTTAAATGTTTCCTTTCAAGCAGCGGGTAACTCTAACCTCTTGGGGCCAGACTGAGCGACCTTGACAGGATCGCAGATGGTTGCCTGGGTAACGGCGGCGATCAGGGAATTCTTGTGGACAATCTGCGTCTTGAGCACGACCTGCAGGCTCTCCATGCCACCCGGCCGCATCAGCTGCAGAAGAGTTTTCATTTTGTTAGTTTTGTATTCATTCTCACATCAGCTGCTCAAACAAGAGATATTCATTTTGTTAGTTTTGTATTGATTCTTCAGCAGTTCAAACAAGAGATATTCATTTGTTAGTTTTGTATTGATTCTTCAGCAGTTCAAACAAGAGATATTCATTTGTTAGTTTTGTATTGATTCTTCAGCAGCTCAAACAAGAGATATTCATTTGTTAGTTTTGTATTGATTCTTCAGCAGTTCAAACAAGAGATATTCATTTGTTAGTTTTGTATTGATTCTTCAGCAGTTCAAACAAGAGATATTCATTTGTTAGTTTTGTATTGATTCTTCAGCAGTTCAAACAAGAGATATTTATTTGTTAGTTTTGTATTGATTCTTCAGCAGTTCAAACAAGAGATATTTATTTGTTAGTTTTGTATTGATTCATAAATCAGCAGTTCAAACAAGAGATATTCATTTGTTAGTTTTGTATTGATTCATACATCAGCTGCTCAAACAAGAGATATTCATTTGTTAGTTTTGTATTGATTCATACATCAGCAGTTCAAACAAGAGATATTCATTTGTTAGTTTTGTATTGATTCATACATCAGCTGCTCAAACAAGAGATATTCATTTGTTAGTTTTGTATTGATTCTTACATCAGCAGCTCAAACAAGAGATATTCATTTGTTAGTTTTGTATTGATTCTTCAGCAGTTCAAACAAGAGATATTCATTTGTTAGTTTTGTATTGATTCTTCAGCAGTTCAAACAAGAGATATTCATTTGTTAGTTTTGTATTGATTCTTTCATCAGCAGCTCAAACAAGAGATATTTATTTGTTAGTTTTGTATTGATTCTTCAGCAGTTCAAACAAGAGATATTCATTTGTTAGTTTTGTATTGATTCTTCAGCAGCTCAAACAAGAGATATTTATTTGTTAGTTTTGTATTGATTCATACATCAGCAGCTCAAACAAGAGATATTCATTTGTTAGTTTTGTATTGATTCTTCAGCAGTTCAAACAAGAGATATTCATTTGTTAGTTTTGTATTGATTCTTCAGCAGTTCAAACAAGAGATATTCATTTGTTAGTTTTGTATTGATTCATACATCAGCTGCTCAAACAAGAGATATTCATTTGTTAGTTTTGTATTGATTCTTCAGCAGTTCAAACAAGAGATATTCATTTGTTAGTTTTGTATTGATTCTTCAGCAGTTCAAACAAGAGATATTTATTTGTTAGTTTTGTATTGATTCTTTCATCAGCTGCTCAAACAAGAGATATTCATTTGTTAGTTTTGTATTCATTCACACATCAGCAGTTCAAACAAGAGATATTCATTTGTTAGTTTTGTATTGATTCACACATCAGCTGCTCAAACAAGAGATATTTATTTGTTAGTTTTGTATTGATTCACACATCAGCTGCTCAAACAAGAGATATTAATTTGCTAGTGTTTCATTCAATCTCTTTTTGTTTTGTTTAGTAATACAATGTATTTATAGTGTAATGTATAAATAATTTATTAGTTATTGGGTCTTGATTTATTAGTTATTAGTGGGTGGGACCTAAAGGGTTTAAAAGGAAGGCTTTTTTGTATTCCATTAACTTTGTACAAAAAATAATAGTTCTATTATATTAGCATGATTACTCTGAACCCCGTACTGGACTGAGTATCATGAGACCAAGACATAAACATTTTAGTGCCAAAGAACTGTGAAATACTAGGCCTTTATCTGGGATTCTGCATCAGTATAATATGATCAGCTCAGACAGAAGTTCTGGTATCCCTGCTTTGTCTCTGAGTAGCGGCCAAAGATATTGTATGATAAATCTATGGTGACAGCACATAAAATTATCACACATTAATCTATAGTAGCGTAGCAGCTGATGCTTGACGTTAAGAAATCAACCGACAAACCAAACCAAACCAAACCAAACCAAACCAAACTGGCCTGACCTGGAGTACGCCGTCCCGACTCCTGAAGGAGAACCGGCCCACGTGACCCTCGTCGAGTTCATGGATGGCCAGATACAAACACGAAGGTGTGTACCTGGAAACATGCAAGAGATATTGTTTTGACGATTTTGCTACTCTCTATACGATTTTTTCAAACTGTCTCTTGCCATTTTTGCACAGAAGAAGGTTCAATAAAGCCAAAATGTTTTCTACCTTAAATTAACCTTGTTGTATTTGCTGTTTTATGGTTCAAGTTGGTGACTGCTTTATCATATCAGAAGGATTGTCTAGTAATAAGTATTTTTTTGCTTTTTTTTACCATTGAGGAAATGATAATTTAATGCCTTGAACTAGACTGAAATTATCATGAAATGAAGACATAAAAACCTGTGTACTGTGCAACACAGAAGGCGTGCACCTGTTTAACCAATATTGGCCAGTGTTAGGTATTTATATTTGTTCTTTTTTATCATTTTATTAGAGATAGTGAGTGAGTGAGAAAATAATAGTCGCAGGAAATACAGACACAAACATTCACAAAGGCTGCTGATGTTCATCTAGACTAATAAAGATGACAATAATGCTCAGAGGGCTAACCCTCTTACTTTTCACCATTTTGTTGTAAAATTTACTCTTTTTTGCAGTTTGGCTTCCTTTTAAGGACAGCAAGATAGCATGAAATATTGTTACATTAAGAGGCTGGATAGCCGTAAGATAGGCTGTTTTTTTTTTAATGTTGAGAAATCTAAAAAAAAAAAAAATGTACATCTGAAATCTAAAAGTAGCTTTTTATTTTTAAAACTTTGATCCTTTATTGAAAGTTTAGAAAAACATTGTTATAAACTATTTTGACGTGAGTTTGCTTTGAAAGGGGTAAAAAATAAATCTAAGGATTTAACGGATGTATTTAAACATAAGTGACTAGTTAGGTGCACAGTTTTAATAACAAATTCCACTCCTTTAGAAGAATGAACATTGTTAATGTTCTATATTTTATAATTCATAGAAAACATTGAATTTGAGTAATCTTTTCTGTTTTAACATTTGATTGTGATAGGGAATATTATCTTATCTATATGATTTTTAATTTCTTACTTGTCTACAGCTGTGTCATCTTCCTGTACGGCCGTAATAAAAATCGGTGGCGGTTTCCCGGCCTTCTCCTTGAAGCTGGCAAACTCAAACTGCACAAACCGCATGTTCAGGTGGAAGTCAGGGTAGCCCATTTCCGCAGCTTGCTTCTTGTAGATCTACACAAGGGTGAGTGTAGAAAAAGTGGATGTTAACTCAGCTAGAACATGTGGTAGAGTGTTGGTCTCCCAATCTTGAAGTCCGTGGATGGAAAACCATGATAGGGCAAATTTGTTTGTTGAATTTTACCCATTGCTCTACTGGTTGGATCAGTGTCAGTACAATGTGACCTAATGAGACAGAAGTTCTGTCATGTCTCGTGTGGCCGCACATAAAATTGTTGGATGTTAGTCTTGGGACCCATCATTGCATAGGATCCTTTTTGGGAACCCAGGAGATGTAACACTAAGAGAGAGAGGGAGGGAGAGGGAGAGGGAGAGAGAGAAAGAGAGAGAGAGAGAGAGAGAGAGAGAGAGAGAGAGAGAGAGAGAGAGAGAGAGAGAGAGTTGTAAGTAAAGACAGGGATTAATAGCAAGTTAAACTTAGTTTGATAAAGTTTTGTTAAATCCGTAAGTTTTGTTAATCTAAACAAAAAAGGTAAAAAAGGAATCAGTGTTACCTCAACACCTCAGTGAAGTTTTCATAAATAAAAAATCTAATGATCTACTTCTGGTTTATGCGCATAGCAACAAGGCTTATCAGTTTTAAAAATGCTATATAAACATTAAAGTCACAAAAAGATAAACAAAACAGATCTAACATACATCATTCATTCTTTGATGTAGAATCCGAATCAAATCAAATGCTAATATAATATCTACTTGCAACATCATTCAATGCTGATGACCTTTTTTATGGTAAAAGATATCTAGACTGAAACTGTTTCCATGGCTTTAGAATTATACTTTTAAGTCTAGTTCACAAATAAACAAGCAAAATTCACCTTGGATAAAATCTCCGTTTCCCAGCATGACTCTATGAGTCTGTGTCTGTATGTCAAAATCTGCACAGGAATAAAAAAAATACACCACTATGGTAGAACAACAAAACAGACATAGAAAAAAAAAGTTTATTTCTGTTCATGCAGAAGAATATTTTAGGGACTAACAAAACATGTTGGGAAAAGCATAAGGGGGATGAAAAAGCCTTTAAGTATAATTCTGAAAAAACTTGGTACCTGAGTAATTATCTTGTAACGGACTTAAGAAAATGTGAAGACTGAAGGTTAGCACTCACATTGGTTTACTTTTTTAAAAATAAGGATAGGACACAGTTATACTTTACCTACTTCTTGAATTATGCTCTATGTTTTGATAGATATGATTACAACAGTTGGTGGTGCACAAACATCCACATTACAATTTCACTGAAACATCACCCAGAAGGTAAAAAACAAAGTGTGATCTTAGAGGAAAAAATCTTTTATAAGTAAAGAAAAGTAAATGTGTAGGCTAGATGATATTGAGCTGATATTGGTTCATCATTATTTTAGTAGGGGATGGAATATTGCACCTACACCTACTGCTTTAGTCACATTTGGTTTTGTTGGTTGGTTTCTTAATTTCCAAGGCTATTTTGGTGATGGCTCCAAGACTAAAATCTGACAAATTATAATGCTGTCTCAATGAAGCAAAGTGGGGATAATTCAGCTTCTGTCTCACCCAGGCAGTTTATACTGAGACCAACATGAACAAAAATCTAAATTTGTATTGTAGAATTGAACTAGGGACCTCTCAAACTAAAGCTCAGCGCTCTACAACCTAAGGCTATATAATCTTGCTGCGGACGTTGGACGTTGAGAAACCAACCCAACTCAACTCAACCAGTTAAGTCAGCTCCCTCCACCAGTACCCAACGTTAATTGTGTTTTTGTTTTTATATAAATAGATATAATTACAGCAGTTGGTAGCGTGAAAACGCCATGATCATTATTTCACTGAAACATCACAGACACCCCCCCCCCAAACCTAGTCACCTTCATATTTTTATATAGGCTAAATAATATGTCAACTGGTGATAAAAACTTCAATCACAATATTTCATTGAAAATCATTGAAAAAAAACATCCCACAACAATGTCAAGTTTCTCACCCCCATGAGTCTGCCCACGGTGGCAACCATGTCGATCTGCTTCTCTTTGTGCGTCCTCCGACCGGCTTTCTCGTCCTGCTGTCTGATGGAGAAGAGAGCCAACTCGCACTGGAACAGCGGATCGTCCGCAAACACGTCGGAGAAAAGCTGTTTGAGGTTAGAGAGGCAAAATAGAGAAAAAAAATTTTTTTAAAGAAAATTATGGTGGTGAGCGAACACATTGGAAATAAATTTGTTAAAATAGAGTTTAAAATGTTAACAGCACATTAACAAGAAAAGACAGGGGAGATGCAAAGGTATCAGAAAAAAATAACTGAAAAGGAATGATAGATTTAACGTAAAGAACATTTTTAGAGGTAAAATGCTAATAACATATAAAAAATGTCTAGTGAGATGCAAGTGGGGAAAAAATCACTGTAAAGAAATGCAATAACATTAGTCCTATTGAATGTAACCTGCCTGATGGCTTGTCTCAAAGATTTTTTAAAATGCAGCGTAGAGAGGGACTTAACTTGTAATCAGATATAAAATTCTACACTCTATGTAAGTCATGAAAAACAGGACCTGCTTCGTAGCTTTTATCAAAGATTCACCATCATGTAGTGCTGTGTCTGTTGGCTTCACTATGTCTCTCCACATCTCCTGAACTCACATTTACAAGTTGATCCTATTGCCGCCATCTTCTTAGCAAGTCCGAGATGTTTTCTCTGTAAACCACTTGCTCTCTTTTTGTTCATCTTTCCAGTTACAATAACTTATTCTCAACTATGTCCCAAATCGCAATTCTAGAGGCGTATTATTGCGACTCAAAAGAGATAAAGAGGGAATTTAAAATATTTTGCCTCTACACCGGCTAAATTTTAGTTTTTACTCACATCTTTCTGAACTTGCATGGAGAATGAGTCGCCAGCCGCGGGCAGACTTTCCCACTCTCTGAGCGCGACGGCCAGCAACTTCCTCTCCATGGCGATGGCGCTGAAAGCCGAGTCTGGTTGGTGGATCTGGTGAAACTCCTGGGAGGGACGGACAGTGAAGAACAATCCTTTCAAAACTTAGTCAGATTCACTTACATTTTAAGTTTGAGATAACATGTTATTTTTTTCCCCTTTTTATCAAAGACAAAGGCAATTCTACAAATTTTGAATGGTCATATTTATCTCTTTTCCTATTTTTTTTAACTGACACATTTCAAGAAATATTTAGAAAGGAAGATATGAGTCAAACAAAAGTTATTTAATTTTTTTGTAGGCAGCTGAAGTGGTGAACAGTCCATATTACGGTGTTTTTGGAGTATGGTACACAAAATTCTTGTCTGACTCACCCAGTAAGCATGTTGTAGGGCAGCAGGGATCCGGCTAGCGATTGCCAGTGTTGGATGAAACTCTAGCATGTACACGTTCTTCAAGGCAGGTCTGCACAGGGAAAAATAGGAAGAAATAATGACAAACATTGTATCCTTGTATAGGAGCAATGAAATTGTATGAGTAAACATTTGCCTCTGCATTTTTTTTTTTATTGTAAAGCATTTGTAAAAGCTCCTCCTCCTCCTCCTCCTCCTCCTCCTCATGAACTTCAAAATGACATTTTCCCATATAACTTTGCAAATCACCAAAAATATCCGAAACATAACCATGTGAAAACTTGTGTGAACCCTACCTGCTGAGGTTGACAGCTATCAGTTGCTTGGGTACAATTCTGTGCGGCAAGCCGATCTCTACATCTCCCTCTCTAGTCACTCGCTGGATGAATTCTCTCTGCTGCTCCACCTGTGAAGACGACACAAATGTTTGAATTATGTTCACCTGCAACCCTGCAAGATTAATTATCACTACGTTATATAATGGTAAAATGAAATCATTGTTCAAAAGTAAAGCTAAATTTTAGAAAATGTATTCATCAGGATCGGGAAAATACTAGTCCTCACTGAATGGATTGTAGAACAGAGCAACAACGGTTCAATAAGAGACACAATAGACAGGGAATGATAGAGACCTAATGTGACACGGGAAGCAACCCTGTATTATTTAAAGACATCGATATTACTCCCCTTGATTAATATATTATTATACAGCAAGAGTAATCTTCCTTATTATTACTAAAACAAAGGATGGGCTCTTTCCTTTTCCTTCAGTTGTATTGTCATAAACACATGGGAATAAAACTACACATTGGTTCATCTTGTCTTGTCAAGTCTATATAGATCTAATTGAATGAATGTTGTGATTGAAAGTTACATACTGAATCCAACAACATGAAATTACACCTAAGGCTGATGATCCAACATGATTGCCCCTCCCCCCCCTTCCTCTCTCACCTGTCTATCCAGTAGAACATCGGCTTCCGACGTAAAAGGTCCCGAGTTCGAATCCTGGCTGTTGCGTTCTCTACGGGTTGGGTCGGTGTCAGTATACTGTGACCGGCTGAGACAGGAGTCATGGTATCCCCGCCCTGTCTCGTGTGTGGCACCACATACAATTGTCAGACGTCCGTCTTGGGGCCCGTCCACAATATAGTCTATATAGTGCTGCTGTTGGACGTTA
>RQTK01001390.1:33610-43610 GCA_003991915.1 Elysia chlorotica | reverse complement strand
AGCCAAGATCTGATCATCTCACCTCGCTCTCCTCTGAGAGTCGTCGTCCGTGGCCAGACCCATGTCGTTGATGGTCAGAGTTCTCTCCAGAGACCGGAAGTAGTTCAGAACGGACAAGCACTAAAGTGCGCAACCACAACAAAGAAAAAATGAAAAAGTTTGACTGTAATTATAGTTATTCATGTTTAATTTGCTCATAATTATAGGTTAATCTGTAAGTACTGTTCCACACAAAAAAAAAACAAAAAAAAAAACAGAACTGACAGAGATAAAAGGAAAACAAAATTTGCTGATAAAGTTATAATAAGAGTTTTGTTTGCTTCATATCACACATCTCTTTGTGTTACTGTATTTCAATTTGGAAAAAAACCCACCAGCCATTGTCATAATAATTCACCAAATCAAACATTTTTGCATGATAACTGCGGTGCTTCTGTCTATACTTGTTTGCCCCCTAAATACTAAATTTGAAGGAAGTTTTTCAATGATCAATGAAAAGCTAGTAATGTTACATGGTATTCAAAACTTTGATTTTGATTTATCTTGCCATGAGACTTAAAGCTGCTTGATTTAGAACACTCACTGTGCGCTGCAAGTCTCGAATCCTCAGGTGCCTCAGATGCAGGTAGGAAAGATACGCGCCCTGGACTGTGACTGGATCCGCCTCATCCTGCTCTCCCTCGTCTAGGCCTGGGGAAAAATCATCCTTTTAATTGTGGACATAAGCACAGACCTGGTGAAAAGTCATCCATTCAGAACAATAGTACCGTAATTAGATTCGTCTAGTTCTGATCAAAAGTCATCCACCTGGAACATTATTAGCTAGTTTCTCGTCTAGACCTGGGGAAAAAATCATCCTTTTAATTGTGGACATAAGCACAGACCTGGTGAAAAGTCATCTATTCAGAACAATAGTATCTAGTTACTCGTCTAGTTCTGATCAAAAGTCATCCACCTGGAACATTATTAGCTAGTTTCTCGTCTAGACCGAGGAAAATTCATCCATTTAAATAAAAGCATAGTAATTTGTTGGAAAAGATAAGCACCTTGGACAGTAACTGGTCAAAATTTAATATCCGGGAAGATTTGGTAATTTTTAAAGTTAGGCATTGAGGTGATCATAAAGTGGAATCTGCTTAAGATAAACTGTGGCCTTATATAGACTGTTTCTGAGGAAAAAATCCTTTTTCCTTCATAACAGTAGATGTTTAATGTAAACTTTAGATAAAATAAACTTTTGGACTGTGCTCAAGAAATTTATCTTAAGTGCATTCCACTGTAGTCTGTATTTTCAAACTTGAATTAGTATGTAATGTACCTAACATCTGAACGGTGCTCAGATAGTCGTAGCTGTCCTTGCGTTTACGAGCACTGTTGCCCCGACTACTGGTCCCTCCAAAAGTAACGTTCTCAACGTCCCGCTCATCAATATCAGGGATGGACACAATGTCGTCCTTCTCATTCCTGTGGAGAAAAATAGTGGGGTGTGAAATCATAAAGTTTACATGATAGAGGAAGGGAGCATTTATCAATTTACATTGGAGGCAGCATGATAAGGGAATACAATTATAGGGCGGGAAATGACAATGAATGTTCCATAAATTGATTTCAGAGATGAATTTCATATTCCAAAAATTGATTCTCAGAGATGAAGATTCCACAAATTGACTTTCAGAGTTCTGCATAATAGGATTATGTTTAAAAAAAAATTATAACAGGTAAATTTAACTGTAAACTGAGTGGAAAAAGCTATGCAACCATGAAAAGATTAGTTTTATCTCTTGTAGGTTTCCCTAAGAATCCTAGATCTACGCTGAAATTCTAACCTTCAGCTCGCCAGTTCAGAACACTACTTACTAAGCTAGCATCTTTTGCCCCCTAACAAGACATAATTTGTGCTATCTCTCCTTGTTTATTATTTCCTGGGTTCCCCAAAGGAATTCTGTGAGGCAATTTTTTAATTCTCTCAAACAATTTCATTTTTTTCATCATAGAAGTTCTTTGATTAAAAGTTTGTGTAAATGACAACTGGTCCCTGCTTAAGATGCTAACTGCCCAAAGCAACTCACTGGGTGTAGAGGTCTGGGTTGGTGTAAATCTTCTTCCAGGTGGCGCTAGTATTGTTGGGCGTGCGGTGGGAAGTTACTGACGCAACCTGCACTTGTCTGGGGTAGCGAACCTGAGACGCATGCTCTTTCAGGGTCTCTTGAACTTTCTAAGGAACATTGCAGTAAAAAAAAAAATCAGAAAAAAAAACACATTTGTGTAGCTGCCACGCAAAAGAAAAAAAGATTGTTTTTCTCAATTCCTGAATCTGTAAGTGAGTGAGTTTGTTTTATGGCACGTCAGCACGGTAACGGCTATGTTGTAATAAATCTGTAATGTTAACATGTTAATAAAGTCTTTAAAAGAACAATAAATTAAAATATTTTAATAAGAAATCAGAAACTCCATAAAAACCACAAAATCAAGTTTAATAATCAATTAATTGTACTTGTGGTCTTTTTTTTATCTTATGCTAAGAACAGCGATTTATGTTCCTGCTTGTCATGGTAAATGACTAGCAAATACTGTAAGTAATTTGGTGCTTTTGCGTATAAGAAGAAACGGCTACGAGTAAAGCACCTCTGCACTGGAGACTGACAGGAAATGTGCCTGGACTCGCAGAAGTTCGTCCAGCCTCTTGGCCTGGCGCAGGGTGGCCTTGACCTTCTCCTGTGAAGGTTCCCGGGCCGGCCACACGGACACATACGGCAGCCAGTTGGCCTGTTTCTGGAAGGCGTGGTTACAACCCTCGGGGAGCGCTGAGTCCTGGGGACCCTGGTGGGAGAATAGGAAAAAAAACTCAAAACAGGTAAGAGGTAGGTTCGCAAAGTTATTTGACATAATTTTCACTAAGTTTCATAATCTTCCCTTGGAAAATCAAAAAAAATTTAAAAATAATAGATGTATTATAAACATTTTGCACTACGATTTTGACATTCATAACTAATATTGTAAAGTCACATGTTCTGAAGGTTTTGAGATGTTTTAACATTTTGTACTACAGCACAGTTGCGACAATCAAAATTGGTACCTCTGTAAAGTCGTATGTCCTGAAGGAGTTCAGATGCTCTTGCTTGATGAAAATGTGCTTAAAGCGCCGGTTGACTGCCCCAAACATCTCCATCTCATCTGCACTACTAAGGTCTCTGTTTAAATCCTAAGATTGGTGACAGAAGGAGAATAAGGAAATAAAAGCATTAAAGTTTTATATCCACTGTTATCTCCATTATGTATATCAGTGTGGGGGGAATGGGTAAAAATGATACCCAAAGCACATTTAACAAAAATTAAACTAAAACTGTATAATACACATTTTTCTCAGGAGTTTTATGAGTTTCTCCATTGAAATAAAAATTCTCTCATTCAAAGAATTGTTTATCACAAAAAAAAAACAAAAAAAACAACTTACAAAGTTGATGCCATATGCATTGATGAGGAAAGCCAACTGAGGTTTGAACGAGTCCAGATCCATGGTGTGCAGTGGAAGTCCGCATGTACTCTCGTCACTGGCAAGACCTCCACCTGGGTGAAACAAAGATTGCCAGTTTTTTTTTAAAGTTGTTTTCATTAGCTTTTATTTCATGCATAAATCTTTTTAGCCACTTGAAATTAAGAAGAGAACTGGAACATTTATAACACCTGGGAAGATTGAAGTGAAGAAGAGGAAAACAACAATAAAACATAATGGAGAGGCTAACATTACAACACAACTTGAACACCAATTCTACAAAGCACGCCACTTGATAGATCAAAACCAATACAAACTTTAAAAAAATGCTAATCCTTCTAAATTTAAGTATAGATTAATTTGAGTGATAAACAAACAATGTTGAGACAGCATTGTGCGACACATACAGACCTTCCTCGCAAAGGAAAGAGCAAGATAGGGACAAATTCTTGACAAACGTAAAACCCTCTCAGCTCACGTAATGCTAAAATCTGCTGTATAAATGCAATTTTCTTATCATTATTACTATTATTATTAATTTTATCATTAATATTATTAATATCAACATTTATATTAATGTCTAGTTCCATACCTGAAGCTGCGGCTGCGTAAAGCATGGCCGAAGTCGGTAACGGCGATGTGCTCAGCAGGGCAATGTTGATGGGAGGAGGGGAGGGCACTGGGGACACAATGCTGTGGGTCGACCGTGCCGAAGCCGGGCGGGAGTTGCCAGGCAGCGTTCCCGGACTAAACACTGGGTCGTCTTGGTATCGGGACGCCATCTTGGATGCATGTGTGGGTTCCTCCTGTTAGTACACACAATTGACTCTGCAATCAATATCTCATTTTTAACTTTTAAAGTCCTAATTGTATGACGCAGGTAAAAAATGACTCCAATCTTTTTTTGTATTTTTTTTTAAAATTTATATCAAAATAATTTTCAGATAATAAAAAATTGTCATATGACTCATTTAAGACTATCTTATGAAAAAATGTTTAATCCTCTATTTTGGAAAAGAAAAAAACACAAAAAAGTTAAGAAAATTCTTAAAATTCTAAGAGCCTGACACATCTCATAAACAGATAACCTTAAATGCATAGGTTGTCACTGTTTCTGAAGTGATACAATGTATTTAATTAGCAGGGTCGCATATTGCTTATTATTTTCCAGTTCTAAGAGTACATAACAGGACAATCAGTTGAGGAACTCGATAGTTTCCCTCTCAATATACTTGTCTAATAAATGAGTAGAATTCACCACCTTTTCTCCTGCGTTAGGATCTGTTGGAGCGATGCTGGTCTTGTGGCTGACTGGGAGCCATTGTAGCACCTACATGGAATAATTAAGAAAAAAAATAATAAATAGAAAAGATATATACAAATAGAAAACATATGAAATAATGTGCAAAGTTGGGTATAAACTATGACATATAAATGATGAGCTCAACTGAAAACATGAAAAACAGGCGATATCACATAAAAAATTCCTCCTTTTTTCATTTTTTTTTTAGACTTTACAATGTAACAAGTTTAAAAATATTGTGCCCTTTAGTTTATATGATTCAACCATGATTAAATTACACAAGGACTAAATAGCAACCATAAAACTGACAATCATATTGAGAAAAGAGAGAAAAGAATTAAAAAAGCCACACTTAGACTCATAACAATATTATGTTATCCATTTTAAGACCAAAAGACTGCTTCATGTATCATAAATTCTCCACTCAAAATACATAAAGGGATACTGATATGAGATTTTGCACACTGAAATGCTACTTTTCGCAATTTTCTTATCTTTTAATTAGAAAATAAACCAGCCACTTTCCTTTTCACATAAAAACATCTGCAGAAACCAAAACATCACATTGGGTGAAAGGGTTAAAAAAGACTTACATCAACGGATAAATAAATCAATAATATATTATAAATAATCCACTCAAAATACATAAAGGGATACTGATATGAGATTTTGCACACTGAAATGCTGAAATAAGACCAACCTTTAAGAACTGATTAAAACGCTTCACTGAGTGGAAGTGACAGACGAGCCAGCGCAGATAGATGAGCAGATCCTCTGTGTTGATGGCGGAGACGGCCGAGTCTGGCTTGTTAAGCATGAGCGCTTCCCTGGCGACCGACAGGCGCTGGGCCCTCTGCACACAGTCTTTGTATTCATTCAGAAGGTGACTGTGGTGAGAAGGATTAAACATCTGATTTTGAGGTTTTTTTCTCATTATCATCGTAATTATTATTACTATTATTATTATAATTATTATTATAATTATTATTATTATTGTTATTATTATAATTATTATTATTATTATTTTTAGTAGATCTATAAGATTTCGCAAAAGATGTCTTTTGCTTTAGAAATTCTTAGAGTATCAATTTTTTGTTTTGTTTTGCTGTACTCTTTTATTATTTCTTTCTTTTTTTTTTTCAGCTCTGTTCCAATACCAGAGAGCAAGGAACACTTCAAAGAGGAAAGAAAATTTGTGATCAAAAGAGCTCTTGAGGTAATTTGTTGAAAA
This sequence comes from Elysia chlorotica, assembly GCA_003991915.1. Classification (NCBI taxonomy): domain Eukaryota; kingdom Metazoa; phylum Mollusca; class Gastropoda; family Plakobranchidae; genus Elysia; species Elysia chlorotica. The sequence continues at coordinate 37,583 of RQTK01001390.1, read as the reverse complement.
CAAACAAAAAAGTATGTTACTATAATTAAAGGGTGGAGCAGAGGAGATGACAACAACTCCTTTCTCCAGAACCTGACCTTACCAACATCCCGTATAATCTCAACACAGCTACAACAAAAAAAACTGTTGCCTTTCTCTTCATGGCTCTAGGCAAAAGAACAGAATGTCAGAACTGTCTGAACAACAGCAACCAGAACATAAATGTTGCAATGCATTTGATTTAATTTTTGTTGCTGTTGTTGTTTTATTTTGGTTCAGGTCAGTGAAGCCCAACCCTTGCGACTTCAGGCTGAGGAGATGCGTACGGAGATGTCGTCTGCGGAACAGTTGGAGTACACGACAAAAAGTTTGCCCCTGCTCCTGCATCAGGTTGGTAACTAATTTTCTGTTTTTGTTTTTTTTAGCTGCTCGGTGGAAGCATAAAATTGCCAGAATTTCTTGTTTTTTAGATAAAAAACAAAATAGGTTTTTTTTTTTGTTTTTTTTACTGAAAAAGGGTATTAGAGATATTTTTAAAATTCAAAGAGTCCATAAAATAACATCTTTAAAGTTTAAGAATCATTGACCATAAGAGAGAGTAAATGACCCCCTCTCCCTCCTTCTGTTTCTTAATTTATAGAACTTTGCTTATTTGTTTAAAACTGTAGATGGTTAAAATAAAATGGATTTTTATAAAGTTTATCTATAGACTATTAAATTAACAGAAACTGCTAAGAGCATTATGCTCATCGAAAAAAAAATTCATAAAAAATAAGAAATTTATTATGATGAACAGTAACATAGAAACAGAGAGTTATGAACGCTAGTTGTTATTAGAAGCAGCAAGAATGGTAATAGTGGCAACACTGATATGTTCAGTGAAAAAGTGGATGAAGAAAATCGCAGCAATAATAAGTATAATAATCAATGGTATGTTCAGTTAAAGACTGGATGTACAAAATAACAGCAATGAAAAGAAAGAGAACTACTGCCATTGTTGCCACTATTACCATTCTTGCTGCTTCTAATAACAACTAGCGTTCATAACTCTCTGTTTCTATGTTACTGTTCATCATAATAAATTTCTTATTTTTTATGAATTTTTTTTTCGATGAGCATAATGCTCTTAGCAGTTTCTGTTAATTTAATAGTCTATAGATAAACTTTATAAAAATCCATTTTATTTTAACCATCTACAGTTTTAAACAAATAAGCAAAGTTCTATAAATTAAGAAACAGAAGGAGGGAGAGGGGGTTATTTACTCTCTCTTATGGTCAATGATTCTTAAACTTTAAAGATGTTATTTTATGGACTCTTTGAATTTTAAAAATATCTCTAATACCCTTTTTCAGTAAAAAAAAACAACAAAAAAAACCTATTTTGTTTTTTATCTAAAAAACAAGAAATTCTGGCAATTTTATGCTTCCACCGAGCAGCTAAAAAAAACAAAAACAGAAAATTAGTTACCAACCTGATGCAGGAGCAGGGGCAAACTTTTTGTCGTGTACTCCAACTGTTCCGCAGACGACATCTCCGTACGCATCTCCTCAGCCTGAAGTCGCAAGGGTTGGGCTTCACTGACCTGAACCAAAATAAGACAACAACAGCAACAAAAATTAAATCAAATGCATTGCAACATTTATGTTGTAATTGTTGTTGTTCAGACAGTTCTGACATTCTGTTCTTTTGCCTAGAGCCATGAAGAGAAAGGCAACGGTTCTTTGTAGCTGTGTTGAGATTTTACGGGATGTTGGTAAGGTCAGGTTCTGGAGAAAGGAGTTGTTGTCATCTCCTCTGCTCCACCCTTTAATTATAGTAATATACTTTTTTGTTTGTTTTCAACAAATTACCTCAAGAGCTCTTTTGATCACAAATTTTCTTTCCTCTTTGAAGTGTTCCTTGCTCTCTGGTATTGGAACAGAGCTGAAAAAAAAAAGAAAGAAATAATAAAAGAGTACAGCAAAACAAAACAAAAAATTGATACTCTAAGAATTTCTAAAGCAAAAGACATCTTTTGCGAAATCTTATAGATCTACTGAAAAGTAAAAACTAGTTCTTACGAGTTGTACAAAATGTATCGACTTTAAACTGCTATAAACCAAAGGAGATAGAATTTGAGGACAAGCCTGTCAGATTTCTTAGTCAGCAATGTGTGCAACTTCTAATCGTGAATACCACATTTGAATCTTGATCAGGCTGCCTCAGTAAAATATGACAGACTATGACAGATGTCCTGCTACCTCTGCTCTCTGTCTAATTGGTGACACATAAAATCATCAGACATTTGTATTGGGACTCATCCACAAGCAAAAGCACCTGCAGATCACGAACAACTATAAATGGTGGAACAATTTTAATAATTAACATACATCACAAAGAGAGCAAGTTTCCACTTGTTGAACATGATCCCCTGATGTCTTCCAAAAAAGTTGAATAAATTTTGGGGAAATCACATATCCTATAGGTGGAAAATATTTTATATTTGTCATCCTCACTTGGTCATCTTGGTCGGAATGTCCACCTATTACTCATCTTCACCTGGTCATCTTGGCCGGAATGTCCACCTAACTTATTACCTGGTCATCTTGGCCGGAATGTCCACCTATAACTTACCTGGTCATCTTGGTCAGAATGTCCACCTATAACTTACCTGGTCATCTTGGTCAGAATGTCCACCTGTAACTTATCCTTACCTGGTCATCTTGGCCGGAATGTCCACCTATAACTACCTGGTCATCTTGGCCGGAATGTCCACCTATAACTTACCTGGTCATCTTGGCCGGAATGTCCACCTATAACTTACCTGGTCATCTTGGCCGGAATGTCCACCTATAACTTACCTGGTCATCTTGGCCGGAATGTCCACCTGTAACTCACCTGGTCATCTTGGCCGGAATGTCCACCTCCTCTAGCTCTGTGCGCAGCTCCATGAGCTCGTGTGCCAGCTCGGTCTCGATCTCCTTGACCTTTTCACTGGAGCCGACCTGGTACAGCTCACTGAGGTCAACACTGGACGCCATTGTCTTTCTCTTATCAGCAGGTCTGGGGGGGATATATACAAGTTAAAATTACTGTAACGACACCATCATAATTCTGTCATCTGTAGGCCAACAGTGACATTTGCAAAATAAAATTACTTTAGATTTTTACATCGCAAGATTGAAGGCCTTTTCTCTGTGTGCTTACTATTTTAGGGAATCAAAAATTTTTTAAAGATAAAAGATTTGATATTATTATTTTGAAATGGAGGGTGTGATTATCAATGCAGAAATGTGCCAGCACAAGCCCTTATCAATGTGCACAGCATCTGTGTAGTCTCAAGGGAAAAGGTTAAAGTCAATCAAGACATACTGCAGCCAAAGTATTGCTGTTGTGCCATTCATTATGTGTTCGGTCTATGTGAAGATTGTTTACAAGAGCAGGGGAGATTATAAATGTTCTTGGTCTAAAAAATTTAATATTTTGATTCACCAAATTAACAAGCAGTATCGGTAAAAGATGTTTATAATTTTAAGTACTTAAATTCAAGTATGTTTGCAAAATGCACAAGTTTGTCATCATCATCATCATCATCAATATCTTTTTACCCTATAATGAGGATCTGTTACTATTTATGTGGACTAAAGTTAAAAATAATAAGACCTAGGTCCATTTTGTGTTTATCAAAAGTGACTTCCTAATACATGATATCCTCGCCATATACTACGATCCTTAACAAGTTTTAAATGTTTTCTGACTATATAACATACTCTTGGAGCGGAAACACAAAAAACAGCTTTGACTTTATAAATAGGAAAATTTATTTGCCAATTTCTTCCCCTATTGGATGCAGTGGTGGCAGTATAACGTGAAAGGCTGAGACAGGATATGCTGACATGCCAGCTATCTCCATGAGAAGGCGTGTACAAATAGCCAGATATAAGTCTTGGGACCCCTCCTAGGGAATCTCAGAAACTTCAAACTAGGAGAAACCTTCTATCCGACATGAACATA
>RQTK01001390.1:26110-31110 GCA_003991915.1 Elysia chlorotica | reverse complement strand
TGTCAGAATGTCCTATGCCAAATGGGCGTTATTACGACATCCGTTAATGTCGCCTCGGTCGCAAAGCTGATACTATAACTCGCTATGGTTCATCGCCGATCGGGTTCAACAAGGAATGTGCATTGCTTAGCCCCCTAGCTGTAAGATAGGTAAGAGATGCATTGATTCATCGCCACCCTAGTTATTTTTATCAACCTGGCGTGTTTTTGCTATTTTAGACCCTGGATTTTCCTAAAGATCAAGTCGCATCTGTAGTCCTGTGTTTCATCTCAATGGACTGGTTTTTGTTCAAGTCTGAGGGTATATTGGAATAGACAGGTGTGCTTGGTGACAACAGACAAGTTTTGACAGAGCCGTCCACAGGTCTAATCCATATAGATTGTGTTGGATATTTACAATTTCTTCTAGCACACAGGTAGGTAGACATTATACACATGTAGTAGGCAAGCCTACATCTGTTTAATTATACACGTAATAGCATTCATGGTTTTTCTCCAGGGGAATCATATTCAACAAACCAAACTAACGGGCTTCATTAAAAAAATTCATCTAATTCTGTTTAATTTGCGAAGTCCATTAGGCTTCATATGAAAAATTCTATCCTTACCGTCTCATTCTTTCCTCCACCCCCACCTCATTAAGTGTGTAATGCTGTAGTCGAGATAATTCGGTGTTCTGTCCCATCACTTTCTTAATCTACAATTGCATGGGACGCGGTGGTCCAGGGGTAGAACACCGGCTTCCGACGCAAAAAGCCCCGAGTTCGAATCCTGGCTGTTGCGTTCCCTACTGGTTGGGTCGGTGTCAGTATAATGTGACCGGCTGAGACAGGAGTCATGGCATCCCCGCCCTGTCTCGTGTGTGGCAGCACATAAAATTGTCAGACATCCGTCTTGGGGCCCGTCCACAATATAGTCTATATAGTGCTGCTGTTGGATGTTAAACCAACCCAACCCCCACCCCCCGCAATACCCTTATACCGGGTACGCGTATTGAGCTTAGAGCAACCTTTATATGTACTTCAGTAAGAGAAGAAAACTTATTTCAACTGTCCTATTATATTTTTCATTCGATAGATATCTTAATAATTTGGTATTCAATACTTTATTTTAATAACGCTATGAGCTTAGAGTAGCCTTTACATGTACTTCAATGAGAGAAGAAATAATTATTTCAATTGTACTATTATACTTTTCATCCGATATCTTAATAATTTGATATTCAATAATTTATTTTAATAACGCTAGGAGCTTAGAGCAGCCTTTACATGTACTTCAATGAGAGAAGAAATAATTATTTCAACTGTCCTTTTATATTTTTCATCCGATAGATATATTAATAATATGATATTCAATACTTTATTTTAATAACGCTTAAAATGCACCTACAGCGTAAATAAGGAAAAAAATGGAACATCTGGCAAGCTAATACTTTTCAACGATTATTTTGTTTGGCCTTTGCAACCTTTTTATGCTTTTCTCCTCTCTTCATCGCCTTTTTGTTTTGTTTGTTTGTTGTTGTTTTTTTTTATTCTCATAGGCAACAAATACGAAATGCGTGAAAAAAAAAAACAATTTAAAAAAGTTTTCAGCCATCAATTGTCTGATAATGTCGTTAATATAATGTTGTTGCAGATTAAGCAATGAACCTTCTTTTTATACAATACATAGGCCTATAAGATCTAATGACTAGGTTTGTGGTTATTTAAGTGCGTTCCTGAAACAACATTCAATTTCAAATAATTATATTTAGGCCTATTTGAAGTGAACCTTCGCCACATTTCATTTTTGAGATGAGAAATAAATTTGTCCAACCAAAATGGCATTATTTATAACTTTAAGTGTCATTTTGTTCAATGACTCAGAATGCGAGAGTCCTAGCAAAAGTGCAGCAGAAGCATTTATATGTGCCACAGTATACCGCGATTTTTTTTTTCGATTTCTCTCTACAATAATGGTTGTACTTTTAATAAAAGCAACTTCTTTGTAGTGTTTGCAATGGTCACTTTTAACCAAACCTTTTACGCACAATTTTTATGCTTTTACTACTCAAAGAGATAAGGAATCACCGTTGCTACTAGTATAATGCATTAACTGTCTTAGGACATCATGGGCACAACATAGCAGTTACCGTGCTGACGTGCCGTAAAACAAACTCACTCACTCACTCACTTTTATTCCCGTCTTGTGGAGAGGTATAGAATCTATACATCTGATGTAGGGTGATTATTATTTGCTATTTTCCAGTGCAAAACACGGAGTCTGGTCTCCTTAGCGCAACATATAGCCAACATCCAATTCTCTACACTGAAATTACTTTGGGATTTCCCAGCGTAAAGTAGCGTGTGATGTTTCACATTCTTTGATAAAAGATGCAAAACCTTTCTCCCTCGTTGCCCTACATCAATGTTTTTAAAAAGTAAGTTGTCTATCTATCTATCTATCTATCTATCTATCTATCTATCTATCTATCTATCTATCTATCTATCTATCTATCTATCTATATATCTGTCTGTCTGTCTGTCTGTCTGTCTGTCTGTCTGTCTGTCTGTCTATCCATCCATCCATCCATCCATCCATCCATCAATCCATCCATCTATCTATCTATCTATCTATCTATCTATCTATCTATCTATTTATCTATCTATCTATCTATCTATCTATCTATCTATCTATCTATCTATCTACCTATCTATCTATCTATCTATCTATCTATCTATCAATCTATCTATCTATCTATCTTATATCATTTTTAAATCCGTCTTAGTATAACTTGGGTGCTATTTTTATCCCCAGAATAATCCAAGGCGAAAATGTACGGAGCAAGCGGAGTCGTACAAAAACAGCCGGAAGTAAACCTCGGAGGCTGTAAGTATATCGCACAATTATTATTTCATATAGATAACTACTAATCTAGATCACGATGTACATTTTCTCAAATCTAAAAAGAGGCGTTTCAAAACAGAGTGGTTTAAGGATAACAAGAGGATGTCTAGCATAGAAACGACATGGGTTATCGGGGTAACGGGTTAGCACTAATGGACGATTAGGTCCATCGCAAAGTCGGATTTTCTAGAATTGTTTGCATATATGGATAAACAAAATGAAATGAACATGTTAAAAATACGAAATGGCTTTACTTTCAGTAAATCTAGATTTGCTTCAAACACCTTTGCGTTCGACGCCTAAAGAGTTAAGGCCCCCATATTATAAATACAGTGGAAACTTTAAAATGTGAACACTCGTCTAAAGAATGGGAAAAACCGCCTTTAAAGGAGTTGTGTAATAAGCTTCGCGTCGCGTTTTTGACCAACTAACCATCCACCAGCCCGTGTAACCACGAACTCATGGGTTAGGCGCTTTTATCAATGGTACAGCAAGATTATGTAATCAGGCGATAAGTGGGGTTAAGACGGATAGACTGATCTTTGAATTATAAATGGAATTTATGCGAATAGTGGAGAAAGGAGAGAGATTAAGCAAAGGCTTACAAGGATTTAGGACAGGATGAAAAGGAGTCTGCGACATATATATATATATATATGACCTGCCAAGTGCCTGGTCGGTGTGAGTACTGTATAATATGACCTGCCAAGTGCCTGGTCGGTGTCAGTACTGTATAATATGACCTGCCAAGTGCCTGGTCGGTGTCAGTACTGTATAATATGACCTGCCAAGTGCCTGGTCGGTGTCAGTACTGTATAATATGACCTGCCAAGTGCCTGGTCGGTGTCAGTACTGTATAATGTGACCTGCCAAGTGCCGGGATCCCTATCTGGTGTACGGTCGTCCTAAAGCAGAATCATCCATGCAACAAAATCGTATAATCCAATGGACACGGTGGGTGCATCTAGAAAATCAGCCTCTTTAGTTAGATAGATTAGTTTAGTTAGAAGCTAATTTTGCGACTGAAAGCATGAGTTATATGCATAGCTTGCTTCATTAATCTCTCTGTCTGTCTGTCTGTCACTATCTGGCTCTTCCCGTCTTTGTATCGCTATATGTATGCATGTTTGTCTTTGTGTGTCTGTATGCCAACCCTATCTCTCTCTGTCCCTTTCTATCTGTCTGTCTGTTTCTCTCTCTCTCTCTCTCTCTCTCTCTCTCTCTCTCTCTCTCTCTCTCTCTCTCTCTCTCTCTCCTCTCTTCTCTCTCTCTCTCTCTCTCTCTACACCGACCAGGCACTTGGCAGGTCACATTATACAGTACTGACACCGACCTGGCCATATTCTCATACTGAATTTTAACTTTTTGTAAAAACATATGAAACAAACATTCTTCCAATTATTTGTTCCATTTCCTGTGCAGTCCAGACAATAAACTCCTCTCATAATAATTATCTTCAAAACGTGCCGTTCGCGAGCCTAGGAGTGCCTGGCTGTTCAAGAATAATGTGACCAGCTGAAACTAAGTCCTGGTATCGCCGTACTGTCTCTGTGTGGCAGCACATACAATTGATTGTCAAACGTTTGTCTCCCGACCCGTCCTATGCATTGCTGATTTAGGACTTTAAACAGCAGACAAAGAAACAAACAAACAAACCAACCATATCAATTCGAAAATACTCTAAACTAGCAACTAGACTATTATGTGGATGCATCCTTCGACGATTATCTAACAATTTATGTGCCGTTGTCACCAATATATCAACAAATAAGCCAAAAATCAAGATTAGAAACAATGTAGAAAAGTTAACGTTGCGCATGTAAAATTTTGTTTTAATTTTTTTTCCGCTCTAAAATAATGCTGTTATATCCCATGCCTTGTAAAGTCCAGCCGATGTCCTTCCCTGGTCAGATGTCCAACGTGCCGAGTGGGCTGGAGTACCTGGCAGTGGTGGACCAGCTCATCATCAAGCAGGAGGTCAGCATGTTTGAGGGTCAGTGTGCATGTTTAATAATGATGCAAGTCATTATAATAATAATAATAATAATAATAATAATAATAATAATAATAATAATAATAATAATGATGATAATAATAATAATAATAATAATAATA
>RQTK01001390.1:3819-17451 GCA_003991915.1 Elysia chlorotica | reverse complement strand
ATAATAATAATAATAATAATAATAATAATAATAATAATAATAATAATAATAATAATAATAATAATAATAATAATAAAATAGTTTATTTATAGAGCTCTACATCTAACATATATTACATACGTTGAATCAATGTTTACAAAATAATTAAAAACATGAAGCTGATTTTAATGCCGAACAGTATGTGTTTACTCAAAGCTTGCAGTAAGTAAATGAAATAATTTTTATGTAGGGGGTTTTGAAGCATAATAAAACAAACAAAAAATGAGAAAAAAAATGCAGTCATTATAGCGACAGATAATTCATCTTATTTTTTTTTTTACAGGACTTTATTATTTTTGAACGGATGAAGAACAATAACCACCACGGTTAAACTGCTGATCAGTGAAGTTGACCATCAAATTAGTCCAGAATGAAGTGGGGATGGGTGTCAATCCATATGTATGATCAATGTCATTTATTTCATCACCATTATGTATGTATGAGTTGTCATATTGACAAAATTAATGTTTCCTTCTTGTGCTTTTCCCTAAGCTAAAATTCTTTGATATTTTTAATTTATTGACACTAAAACTTATTGATGTAGCCTCATTTCCACATTTTGTAATCCATGAAATGCTTGTCAAAATTTGAATATTTGTAATAATATTATTTATTTAGAGAAAGTAAAATTCTGGTGCAGTTATTCTCTAGATATTAATTGTTATTATTCTAAAACATAACTCATTCAACGACATGAAAGGTATTTGATAGTAGAACTTCACACCTGAACAGCTATTTCCTTGTATAAATGGTTTTACTAAAACAGACAGTCGAGTTGTAGAAGTCTCCTAAAATTTGACAAATCTTGAGAATGATGTGATTAGATTTGGATGTAAAATAGCGTTATTAGCAGGCCCTAGAGTGCGTGTTGATGAAAATCTCCCCTGCTCTCTTGGCCATTTGATCAACTTAAGGATATTTCAGTATGCACAAAACATTCAGTCAGTTCACATGCACACTAATAACCATTCTTAAAATGCCTGTCGGATTCAAATTTATCTTTAAACAATATTCTTCATATAATACATATAAATTGCATTATCATTTGTGTTGATTATTTCACTTAAATAATGTGCACATTCATTTATACCTTTATTTTAGGTTTTTGTCAAAACGTGTCATTTTCGTTTGATTTCCAGACAGTTTTAAATATGTTTTTTTACATTACGTCGTCTTTCTTTTATTTCTTTAAGTTTTTTTTTTAGGTGTACCATAAATTCAGGTGTTGTGGGATATATTTTTAGCTTAGTGTTTATGCAATATGTTTATATGAGAGAATTGCCGAATATAGCATTGAATTTTCTTTTAATATATGTACAACATAAACAGCACTCATTATTTTCAATCTGATTAAAAGTACTGTATGTTTGTTTTTGTAACAAAATACAAGAGGTTCAAAAGAAAAGAAAATACTTGAATAATAATAATAATAAAAAACAATGTCAAGAAGATCTGATCATTTTCAATTTATTTCCAGATTATACGGCTTTGTTGAGAAGCTATCCTTCTGTCTTATATTCCAGATTTACACAGATCAAAATGTTTCAAAAGAGACTGTTTAAACCTTTAAGTTATCCTGTTTCTCAGAGTCAGAACCTGAAAAAATATGCAAATTACATGTATTTGTAAACATACGAGATGGTAAAATTTCACATATTACATCATGTAACACTTATGTACTTTTGTATGTTTTTTTTTTTTAATTTCCAGACAACTATGAATTCAAATTAACTAAGTTCTATCATAATGTAGATCTATAGAGAATGTAGCTTAAATTTTATAATTCTTTTCCTGCAAAATCAATCTTTTAATCCATTATTGTAAAAAGTAAAAAGGAAAAGGGAAGAGCAAAAATTTACAATAATAAAATAAATCAAATAGCAACCACAGAGCTAAAGAATATATAACATGAGGCACTCCGAAACATGTCTAGTATTATTTTTTTTAGTAAAAAAGTTGGAAACATGGATTTAAACATATGAAAGAGAATCTGCGTAAAAAAAAAACTTCAGTAAGGAAGTATCAGGCGATTAGAAAATAACAAGTAAAAACCTAACACCTGACAGATCTGCGTACAAAGAATATTGTCTGTTTGTGGAAGAAGATTCAGTGATGATGTATTGTCAATTTCTTTTTATGCAGACATTAAACAAAATGTTTTGTCGCAAAAGGCTCTGGACAGTAAATCTGTTGATCTTGAAGTGAATTGAAAGTTTATGGGAGTAATTAATCAGTTGAAAAGTTGAATTAAATGCCTTTCAAGGGAGTTAGTGAGTTGGTCTCTTGACGTCTAACACCAGCAGCAAGACTATATTGTGGACGGGTCTCAAGACTTGACAATTCTACGTGCTTCTACATAGAGACTGGAGATACAGGACTCCAGTATCAGCCGGTCACACTATATAAATTATTATTGACACCTGCCCAACCAATGCCATTTCATCAGACTATATACTCTATACAGAAATACTTTTCAAATCAATTTTCCAAATTTTACTATAAAAAATGTTCCATCTGAGGGCATATAGTTTTTCTATGTACATGTTACAGACTCATTTCTTTTCATAACCTTATTGTGGACCGAGCAATACAAATCTTTTATTTGCTGTGATAAAACTTGATCCAATTGTAGGACACTCATTCTAGAGAAAATATAAGATATTGAGAAAGAAAAGTTTTCACTTTTTCGACTGGAAACCATCATATCCATGACATGATAGCTGGAAACTGTTCATAAGAAGGTATAAAAACTAAACCATACGATATCTTTGTTTCATATGCTTGAAATACATTCATGAATCTGGCTGTTTTACAGAATTTTAAAATACAAATATGCAGCTATTGTTAACAATATAATCGTACAACTCATGCTTTTACGATTTCAGGAATTTTAGCTCATTTCAACACACTATGCATCTAGTAACACTTTTGGGTATTTCATTTTTTTTATAAGCAGAATATTACTTAAAGGCGACTGTGTTAAAGACAGTTAAGTCAAGGAATATTTGCGTAGTTTCAGTTCAGACACATTCATACACATAGAATTAACAGCTTAACATCTTGATAAAAAAACTATATGTCTCTGTATAGCTTTGCGTAAACAATTTTTGAAAAACAAAAAAAAAACAAAAAACAGCAGCATATATTGCTTCCCCGAAGTAAATTTCTGTGATAGTATAAAATAGCATAGCGAGTACCGACAAAAATACATTAAAAACAAATGAATACTAGAGGAGGTACAAATCTTGAAATTCACCAGCTTGTTTTGATTAACATTCTCTTTGTTTCACTTCTACATTTAGCTACGTCATTGGAGAGAATCTGACAAGAAGTAAGTAAAGAGCTTACATGTACCTGTACATTAAACCGTTACGGTAATACATGTAGCCTACATTGTATTTGTATTTTAGCTTCAGCAGTTGACACAAAGCCCAAACGCTCAAACTGAAGAAATTTCATTTGCACGTTGATGTCTGACTAATAAATAAAGTGCAGTTAAGAAAATAAGCCTTTCATTTTTTCATATAATGAATCCCATTACTTGCTACAAGGCCTTGATATCGCCTTTCACAGTGGACTGGGTATACACAACTAGTTATAGGAAAAAGAAAAGGTGATGGTTAAACAAATCATATTAAGCTTCTGTCGTATCAAACACTGGATAAATATAGACACCCAACAACACAACATGTAATTATGTAATGGTGTGTGTATATATATATAGTTCTATACAGTCCATCATTGGTAAAATCCAAGGTGTTTATGTTAATGTAAGACATCAGCATTGAGGCTATATTGCGGACGGGACCCCAAAGCTGGATACCCAATACTTGGCGGGTCACATCACACTGGCACTAACCCAACCTGTAGGGAAAAACTCGGCCGCCAGAGTGGGGCTCGAACTCGGATCTCCTGCTTGAGAAGCTGGCGTTCTAACTCCATGCTCCCTCTATTACATGTATTGGAGCTAACTTTATGTTTTACGTTTATAAAGTCCACTTTTAGTATTCATCATACACGTATAACTTAGGTATGGTCCGCCAATGCAAATACAAACCTTATAACTTCATTTAATTATTTTTGTCTTCTTTATCTATGTTTGCGTCGAGTCAAACAATTCTCTTTTATACAAATTTATGAACTCTTCTAAAGCTCTCAAAATGATTAGCTTGTGCCTAAAGGACCATTATGGAGGTGAGTCCAGATGCAGAACTACTATAGACAGCTGACTGAGGGGCTCTAGTTAATGAAATCTGACATTGATCAGTAGACAGCTGACTCTGACTGAGGGGCTCTAGTTAAAGTGATGTGACATAGATCATTAGACAGCTGACTGAGGGGCTCTAGTTAAAGTGATGTGACATAGATCAGTAGACAGCTGACTGAGGGGCTCTAGTTAAAGTGATGTGACATAGATCATTAGACAGCTGACTGAGGGGCTCTAGTTAAAGTGATGTGACATAGATCAGTAGACAGCTGACTGAGGGGCTCTAGTTAATGTCCAGATGCAGAACTACTATAGACAGCTGACTGAGGGGCTCTAGTTAATGAAATCTGACATTGATCAGTAGACAGCTGACTCTGACTGAGGGGCTCTAGTTAAAGTGATGTGACATAGATCATTAGACAGCTGACTGAGGGGCTCTAGTTAAAGAAATGTGACATAGATCATTAGACAGCTGACTGAGGGGCTCTAGTTAAAGTGATGTGACATAGATCATTAGACAGCTGACTGAGGGGCTCTAGTTAAAGTGATGTGACATAGATCATTAGACAGCTGACTGAAGGGCTCTAGTTAAAGTGATGTGACATAGATCATTAGACAGCTGACTGAGGGGCTCTAGTTAAAGTGATGTGACATAGATCATTAGATGTTCTCTGGGTGGACCAAACCACCCTGGAGCTGACTAGGACTGGTTCATAAACCATGACTAAGCCTATCCATGTACTTATAAGGAGCCAGGAGTGAATCTTGACGAACCAAGGAAACCAATGCTCTACCACTTGAGCCAGTTTGCCCCCAGCCTAGGACCGATCGATAAAGCGCAGACTGATAGAAAGCAAGCGAAAAACTTTGAAGGGTCAGCTAATCGCGGGACCAAGTCCCTCGCTCTAAAAACTAAAAGTTTAGTCTGCGCATTTCCTCCTTCAGCTATAAAAGCGCTATGTAGTTATTGGGTCTTAATACTGATTTGCATGTAATTCAGTTTGTTTGGGTAAAAACAACAGCTCAAAAAGCAATAATATTTACCTTTTGAGTAACCTTCTTGAAACATCTAAACTTCAGTTCTGGCATTTGCATAGATCATCCTTATAGCGCCTAACACATCAACTACATTGAAAATTCACAGCTTTCACTTTTTTTTTTTTTTAAATCCATTCCCACATCATACTAGATGAATATAAACTAGGTTTACATGTACAAGAAGAAGCAAGAAAAAAGGGGGGAAATACATCAACGCTTGGATTTAAAATTTCTTCGTATGGCCCGAAAGCAGTTTAATTCATAAACAAAAGATATACTAGATGTATGTGAGGGTGCAATGCCATAGACAGTTTAAACTGGGATCTAGTTGAAAAACAAAAGATTTTCTAGATGTGTGTGAGGGTGCAATGCCATAGACAGTTTAAACTGGGATCTAGTTGAAAAACAAAAGATGTTCTAGATGTGTGTGAGGGTGCAATACCATAGACAGTTTAAACTGGGATCTAGTTGAAAAACAAAAGATTTTCTAGATGTATGTGAGGGTGCAATACCATAGACAGTTTAAACTGGGATCTAGTTGAAAGCTATTGAAAATTGACTGCAAATCCTGCGAGTTCAAGTCTGCTATGATCAACAAACTGGACAGTCCGGAACTTTTTTTTTATATAGAACCTTTAGGATTGAAACAATAGGCAAACATGTCCTTTCTTATTTTTTTATTTTTTTATCACTAAAATGGCATTTTTTTGTAGAAAGAAGTGAGGAGAGACGAGGCATTGGGGAGAGAACAGTAAGTGAAACTATGCAAATCCACTACATACACAGTACATGTATAATTTCTTTCTGGTTCCTACACTTAAAAAGGCAGAAATAAGGAGTGGGGGATTTTATTAATTTATCATTGACGATGAGCTAAGTTTCTCTTGTTGGGAAGTGTTATTGATTCAGAAAGCTGTTTAAGTCCATAGATCATAAAATAATTTCATTTAATGGATATCAGCTTAAAATACAGAACTGCAAGCTATAAAGAAGTTATATACAGTTTATCCTGATAGATGTATATGTGTACGCATTAGCTCGGAAACTCTCACACTTTTATTCCAATTTGTGTAATATGAAAAAATGGACAATCAAAATATAAAACCATAATGTAGACGTTTTGCTTGTGATACACTAATACAGCTTGTATAATTGGCAAAATCAAATACACAGCATAAAAATGATATCAGAAGTAAAACAATTCAGTTTAGGCAGCATAAAAAGTCTTTCCGAATACAAACATCGGAGTTTTATTTGCTACCTGTTTCCCTGAGCTTTCTTCTAATGATATATAAATATAATCACATATACACTTATAGCTGCATAGGACTAGGAGTAGCAGTGCTGGGGTAACAATTATTTGCAGAGAGTCATAGATTTTGTTTGGAGATACAGCCACCACAGTCATAAATTGAAATTGAACCTACAATAAAAACCCATTTGTTTTTCGAAGTATTTGTTTATGTTGGTTGAGCTGATGGATTCTTAACATTCAACATGATCATCTTGGCTATAACACGGACAGCTTAGGGGACTAAAGTTTGATGATTTTCCTTGCATCCACGCGGAGACAGAGCTGGATTATCAAGACTTCTGTCTCAGCCGATCACGTTGTAAATTGTGACACCAATCCAACCAGAAGGAAACAAGGAAATTTGGATCGAACCAGGCACCTCCAGAATACCAGTCAGACACTTGTCCCCAGCGTCCCGCTATCCATCCCTTGGACATTCTATGAAACATTTTTGAATAAAATATTGACCATTCAACGAATGTATTATTGACTGTTCCTCCCTTTTTTTATTACTCTGACTTTCTGACATGTTGAATTTTTTTGCCATGAACTCCATTCACTTGTTCTTTTAGAGATCTAATACGAATGCTGTACCACAGTTAATCTTTATTACCACAATTAACCCCACAGTGTTTTCTCTCAATCATTTCCACCATAAATCTTAAACAAGTAGAACAAGAATAAGCAGAAACTTAAATCTCAATAAAAAAAATAAAAAATAAATTGAACTGGAATGGTTGTTATGACTGGAATAAAACTACATATTTAAATTTAATCGATAGATGAAATATGTCACAAACAAAATTGATGGAAAAACAGTATATAAAATCTGTTGTTAAAAGAGAAGTGAGAATATGAATACCTGGGCCAGCAGAAAGTTTTGTGGTATGATCATCTTTTTTTTGTTTTGTATGCGGTACAAATTACAACCATTATAAAGATAATTCTCTGTTTGTGTTTCCAGATCTATCATTCTATGAGATCTTTATCACAGAAGACAAAATACTGCAACTTAGGACAAGTAGATTTTGCAGTTATAGTTATAGTGACCAAACAAACAAATTGTACAAAATATGTTGTTATCCAACATTTGCAAATAAACGATGCTAACTGTTTGCGCTACAATTCAAAAATAAATGTTCAACATTTTAACGAAAGATTAACTTGAAAAACCGAGTAAAACAGGTAATTGAATGGGTTTAGAATAATTCAAAATAATTCAACTTCAAACAAATTTGAAAAAATGAAAATCAAGGTAATTGAAGTGAATATAGCATTATATAGGCTTTATTTGGAAGCTTCTTTTTTTAATTTTGTTGTTGTTATGATTATTATTATTATTATTATTATTGATAAAATAAAGAACAGAGTGACTATCTAGTGAAAAATACAGTCACTGGATGTTTCAATCCAAAATGAAAAACAATTTAACTACTTTTACAGCAAGTTATGTATCATTTTCTCTTATGTCCTGGTTAAATATAAATTATGATTATTTCATATCAATATCTATCTTTTCTGTGTGCAATTTATCAATAAAACTGTCCTCTTTGTAACTAACAAAAGACACTAATTTGGACACCCTTGATTCATAGGGCAATGGGTTGACGGGCCTTCAAATAACTCCGGTGACTGTGTCTGACTACTTTGTATGCTGATAAACTGCCCTATTGGCAACCACAAAAACAGCTTTTTCGGACAGATTGTCCTCTTCTACCATAAGGCGAAAGTAATCTGTGTCATGTTTGGAAGACTCTCACCACATGAAGTCTAATCTTTCTGGATCTATTTCTTCTCTGCCTTTCACACATAAAACATGCAATTAAACAAATATGAACAAAAAAAATAGCAGATAAGAAAAATCGAATAAAGAGATCATATTGGAGGTAATGGAAGGAATGAACATTGGAAATCAAGTGAAGTCCGCGTAGAGTCATCTCTTGATTGTTATAGCAAACATCACATCATAGCCGTCCTAGGTTAGATTTTTTCTTATTGGTTAAATTACATAATATTGTCACAGTAGGATTATTTTTATAGCAGAGGTGAGACTAGTACCAAAATGCAAGTGATATATTGTTGAAAAAGTGAAAATGAGATATATCTAACAAAAATTTCAAATTAAAAATGTGTAATATGGTTTTTGCTCTATCTCATTAGGAATTTGCCTTCCAATATGAAGCAGAAATAAGGAAATAAAACAGTTTTATTAATTAACTCAAAAGTATTGTAAAATAATTACATTTTTGACTATAAACTGGATTGGGCCGAATCTTGCTTAAAGCCAAACACTTTTTTGTAGTACCAGGCGGATGGCTTCATTAGGATTTCACTGTAAACGAATCAATATGAGATTTTATAAGTTACGTCCCCTCTTATGTCTGATTAGGATGATAATCATTTTAACAAAAATCAGCGTTTAAAAAAAATCAGTTCGAGAATGTCAATCGGGAAGTGCACTTCAAAATCAAAAGTATAATAACACAGAAATATTTGGGAGCACAAAACAAAACAAAAAATTAAAATAATCAAACCTTGGCACTTATTCCAATAATCCATGGCACCATTGGTGAGAGAAAAAAACTTTGTTCACACATCATTGTTCATCCTATACGTTCACAACCAAGAACCGCAGGCAAATCATTTTCACTTCAGTTTTAAAAACAAATTCGTAAATGGCAAGACTGGTCCTTATTGATGATTATTATAACTGATATGCTGCTCCGTCGAAATTCAAAACTTGGGGAGAAAAAAAAGGTTCTAAATAGGAAAAATTACCAGCCTTTTTCAAGTAAAGAAGAATAGCTATCTGAAACATTAAATGTACTGTTACGCAAAGCTCTAAATATAAATTAGGTTAAAGATAAATTGAAAAATACATATGTGAGCACTAGCAAGTTGGGCAACTTTAATTATGGCAAAGTATTGTCTAAGATCTAATTATTTACTGCAAACACTCTTTGATCTCTTGTGAATGAAGGAGAATTTTGAAAAAACGTATGTGTTCAGCTGAATTTATATCTAACTGAAAATGATAGGAGGAGCCATTTTAAAGATTTTCATTTTGCTTGAGTTGCTAAAAGTTTCTATGATTGGGAAAAAAAATTATATTTTAGAAGTTATAAAAAAAATAGTTATTTAACAATTGAATGGCACAATATCGATGTTTATTTGCTGAAAAACTCTTTCATCTTTGTTTAGGAGATTTAAAAAGCACAATTCCATGCATAAATTCTAATTTAAAATTGTATTTATAAGAAAAGAACTGTAATCCTTTCAAGGTTTGCAATGTATTTTTTAGTTTTCAAAATGAAGATGGGCAAGGAGGATGGAAAAACATTGTTTTTTTTTTTTTTTTTAATATTTTATATTCTTTTATACCAAAGAAATAATTTACAGTATAAATTTATATGCAGGAAGATTAGCATGCATTTTTTCGCTTATTGGTTATTATTCAAAGAAGGGGAGGGGGGAGGGGTCTTTTTTGCAAGTGGGTTATGATTCTTTTTGTAATGCATAATATATATAGTAAAGAAAACACAAGTAGATAGAGTCTATTTGCCTGATCAGCAAAATCAAAGCTTGCAAAACTGAGAGGCCTTTTCAAACTAATCTTAATGATATAAATATAATTTAAATATGGAAATGATTCAAATGTGAAACATTTTCATTGCTTTCTGTGCTCGCTTGTAAATTTATTCACATATAACATTTTCTACTTGACCTTCTTGCTGCAATATGACAAGACAGCGTTCGGCCAAATTACAAAATGTTTATGACTGGCCTTACAAACAAATCATCATTTGGTATTTCTTCCCAAATATGCCTGGTCAGATGCACTGAAGCTATGCATTTTTCTGCTTAGACACACATACATATCCAGACACTGACAGAAGTCCTAAAGAGTATCCGTCTAGATGAAATCTTTGTTTAAATTGCAATGTTCACAGTCTGTTGCAGCGGTAAAAACATCACAAACACTTTCATCTAAACTCCAGGCTAGAATTCCACACTTTTCACTCTTCAGACACAAGGGCTGGCATGCACGCATGACCAGAGGGACCAGCTAGGACATTTCCGTATCTTCCTCAACTTTTGACGGAGACAATGTTGCCTGAAAGAAAGGTAAACAAAAACAGTCATATGCAGACACTTTCAAGGTTTATTGGACTATGTCATGCTAGAAATGTTCACTTGGAAAATGGTAACATATTATTAGCCTGGCTAGATTTGGTTCTTTACTCTAATGTTCAGTTTCATCAGACAGAGCCATGGTAACACAGTTGAAACTAAACACATTCAGCTGAGTGTTGCATTTTCCGTGATATAATCATAATGCGAAATTTGGAAATCGATGGACGATTTATAGACATTATATTTGTGAGTGTACACACAAGCTAAGCATCATTTCCTGCTGCTATTGGTTTTTGCTTTCTCAAGATCCAATATTCTAATATAAAAAACTAGGCTATATTGCAGATGGATCCCAAGACTAATGTCCAACAGCCAAATACTTTATTCTGATACGAATTCAACATGTAGGGGATAAAATTCAACAAATAAATTTGCTAGATTGTGGGATCGAACTGGAGGCCTTCCAAATAGAAGATTCTCCCTCTAAAACTTAGCCAGCTGCCACTCCCCCTACCCCTTGCCTTTATTCTATGTTCATTACCATTTCCTGATGTTGTTGCTGTTGAATTGCCATTTGTACTTCAGAGTTCAGGCCTCCACCATCAATCCTGGCTAACTGTTGAGTGATGCCTAGAAGGCCCCCCTCGGACACCGCTATGGACCATTGAATAGGATCTGAAAATGGAATTAGTTCAACAACAATGAGAACTTTAAAAGTTTGATTTGTTAGCAAATCTGGAGAATGATAAAAACTAAACCGCAGGTTATAAGTTTTTCCCACATTCTTCTTTCTTATGGGTTTTTTCATATCTTAGTTAACCCATTGACCAATAAAACATAATACTTCAATACAAAGATAAATAAAGGGAAAAAATAATCATAAATGACTTTTGCGTTAATTCGTTTACCACTTATTTTATTTATCTGTAAAAGAGACAATTCCAAAATTCCAAAACATACACTGTATTGTCACTGAGCTACAATTTTGGCAATAGCCATTTTTGCTAATTTGAGGCCATCAATAAAACTGCTTTTATTTCCTTTATTTCTACTTCACATATTTACTTCGTCTAACTCAGATAATCATTTCTGAATTAAAATAATAATAATAATATATTGCATTTATATAGCGCACTTCCATGAACAATCATGCTCATGCGCTTAACAATTTCCATTATCAAAATACAAAAGAAAAAAAAACATATAATGTTGACACAATACAATATTACAATCAAAAGACACAAGAAATCATTAAAGGTATTTACAACTTTCACCGGTTCAATTTCAATCGTCAAAAAGGTAAAACTTAAGCATGTACATGTATTTCCTTTATTTCTACTTCAAATTGAACACATTTCTAATAAGATAAAGCCAAAATAGTGCATAGCCTCCAAGTTTGCAGAATCGAAATCCAGATTTATAGTGCGATTAAAAAAAATTATTTCCACAAACCTAGTCAGTGATTTAGCTTATTTGGTTCAGTTATCAATGATTATCGACTAAAACACAAGCTTAATTATCACTTAAAAAAATATACCATGTCTAGTCCTATTTTATATCATTGACTGAACCAACCAGTAGAGGACGAAATCCAACAGCTAATTTGCCCAATCGAGAGTTTCGATCTGGACACTTTCCTGGTTTAAACGATGCTCTACCAATTCACCCCTCTAGGTCTTCTATCTGGGTCCCAATTCATATCACAGAATTAGATCTATGGATGTCACCTAGATCTAGATTCAACACCATACGATGCAGGTCCAATGAGCCAATGTCTTAAGTCCAATTCAATTCGGGAACAACAGATTGGTTTGTCTGAAGGTATCGCTCTTCTATCAGATGAGAATGTATACGAGAAATCATATGTCCTCATAAAGATGGGCAATGTACGAAAATGACTAAAAATCACGATGTCTCAATATAGGTCACTAATATTCCTAAAAAACGTTTTTAATGCACACCTGACCAGAGCTCAAATGCTGCAAATAGCATTATTATAGACCTACTATTGGAGACCAAGGCCTGTTTTAAATCTACATTGGGCCACAGAAAAAGATGTGAGGTAGATATTTATCATGTAAACAAAGTCACTGAAGATGGACAGATTGCTGGCGGTGGAAACATGTCGTTGATAAAAAAAAACGCCAGAAAATAACTTTTAGTGGATAGATCTGTGCAGGGACGCACAAGACTGGGCTTCATTCTAGCAGAATTTAAAAACCGAAAATAGCTGCCAGCAATGAGCCATCAACTAGGCATTTTTTGTAACGCCTGAAAATAGTTTTGCCAAATGTAGAGTGATAGAGACATGCGAACTCAGAGGCCCAAATACCTACAAAATAAGTATTATACGTACTTGTTGGCAGCTATGTTAGTGGCTTTTCAATCTGGAAGATTAGTTATATAGATCACATTTTCAACTTTACAACGATATCACTTGCATTTAATCAGTGCACTGTGACAATATATAACATTCACGTCTTTCAGTCATGCTGCATGCATTAATATGTACTTGTGCAAGTAAATTAAAAAAAATAAAAGCTTTTACCTTTTATACATTTTTTTAAAATCCCTCAAAACAGTTCGCACTCAAGGAATAGGCATTAAATCATGCAATGCGACATGGGTGATTTCTACCCACCTCCGAACATTGTGCCAGTCGGGGTAAATACTCTCCAGATGCTGTTGTAGAAGCCCGGGGTCGCGGGTGATTTCATCTCCACGCTGACCTCGGTGGATTCCCCCGGACTGAGTGCGGGCAGCACCCGGCGCTCGATGGCGCACATGCTGTCTCCGCTGTAGTACTGGAGCTGGCAGCCTGGGGGCCAGTGGTCGCTGCCTGAGGAGGGGGGCAGTGGACAGATATATGTGAGAGAGAGAGAGAGAGAGGGAGAGAGAGAGAGAGGGAGAGAGAGANAGA
>RQTK01001389.1:70305-87475 GCA_003991915.1 Elysia chlorotica | reverse complement strand
AGACGGTGGGGGGGGGGGAGAAGATAGGGAAAGGGAGAGAGATCAAGAAACATAGACGGAAATAACTAGAGATATACAGATAGAGAGATAGAGAAAGATATTGAGAACGATTGAGAGAAAGAGATAGGGAGAGGGAGGAAGACAAAAGCCCACCCTCTAATGGAGAGAGGCACAAACAAAGAGGAAGAAATGCCAAAAACGGAAACATAACTGAAAAGAAAGTGGCATGAAAGGCTGATGGAGATTATAGGTTCTGTATATGGACAGGTGAACTGGAGTATTTTATTTAAAACAAAAGAAGCTGAATATGAAGAGAATGAAGGCAGTCATTGAGCAAGTCTAGCTGCTCCAGGTGATCTGATGTGCTCATCCACAAACTGGAGGTGCCTGGGCTCTGGGGGTGGAGTTGAGTTGGTTTTAACGTCCAACAACAGAACTATATAGGCTGTATAGTGGGCGGGCACCAAGACTAACGTCTGACAATTTTTTAAGTGCTGCCACACACGAAAGAGGGCGGAGACTTCTGTCTCAGCCGGTCACATTATACTGACACCGACCCAAAAATTAGGAAGCGCAATCGCCAGGATTTGAATCCGGACCTTTTGCGTCGGAAGCCGATGTTCTACGCCAAGACCACCGCGCCCCCCCCCCCCCTATTGGGGGTGGAGGTGCTTATTAACATCGGCTTGTGTTAAGTCAGTTCTTCTTTTTACCGTACTGTGGCCTTTAAGTTTTCAATAAGATGAAAGGAGGGCAACTTTCTGAAATACTGGTATCGAAATCTGGATTTCGTTTAGTTTTTTGTTTTTGTTTTGTTGTTGTTGTTTTTTTTTGGACGGGGGTGGGGAATGCAAGTTAATGCCAGAGTGTGAAAGTATTAACAATATAAATGAAATGAGTGTGTCGATTGTTCATACATAGATAAATACCGCAGAAGAGGAAGCAAATAGGTGAAAAAATGAAACGAAAGATGGGAAGACACATTTAGGGAAGAGGGGATAGAGAAAAGATAAAAGTGGTAAAGAGTGATAGAATGGGAGTAGAAAGACGAAGAGAGAGGGGGAGATAAAGAGAGGGAGAGAGAGAGAGAGGAAGAGAGAAAGGTGATGAGAGAGTCAGAAAGAATGAGACAGACAAAGAACTTGCGCAGGTACAGAGAGAAGGAGAGAAAGAGAGAGAATAAGACAGAAGAGAGAGAGAGAGAGAGAGAGAGAGAGAGAGAGAGAGAGAGAGAGAGAGAGAGAGAGAGAGAGAGAGAGAGAGAGAGAGAGAGACGAATATAAAACTATTTACGAGCGTAAACCGACAACCAAAGAACGAAAGAAAGGCAACTTCGAGAGCTGGCGTTCACCGTACTAGGAGAACTAAAACCAACTGAAACCCACACATAATCTAACCCGTCAGAATCCAACCTTTCAAACCGACAAAGAAATCTCGATACAGATTGAACAATCTCAAACAAAGCTACAAGGATGTGCAGAACTAGAACCAGCCCTTCATACGGCCGTTAGGTTATCACGCTCTGGAAGGCACGATGCTTGTGTTGGTTTCTGGCTCGACTAGAACCTGCTAGAAGAGTCACTTAACGTCAGTTAGTCTAAGCTGCTCAGTTTTGAATATACAGAGAGTTCTATTTGAGTTGTGGTAACTTTTAAATAATAATTGTTATTCCTTCTGCTTCCTGGTGAAAGATCGTTCTAAGGAATTGTCTGAATATAAAAAAAAAATGATGGTGAAAAAGATTTACTTGCGTTTATTTGTGCTAGTGTTAAATACAATGGTGAGAAAATTGATTCTGTTAGTTGAATTTGTTGGTTGGTTGGATAGTTAGTTGGTTGCTATATCGATTGTTTTATTGATCGATTGATTGTTTGATTTGATTAGTATGTTGATTGTTTTATTGATGAATGGATGGATTGATTTGATTTGTTGGTCGTGTTGATTGATTGATTGATTGATTGATTTATTGATTGATTGATTTATTTATTGATTGATTTATTGATTGATTGATTGATTGATTGATTGATTGATTGATTGATTGATTGATTGATTGATTGATTGATTGAGTGGTGTATTGATTTATTTATCAATCAACATGTTTCAACCTCAAAACCCCCAGGTTTTTCTATGAAGATATTAAAAGACAAGAGGGCCTTACGTGGCTTTACTGGCTCACAATACATTGATCTGAGGTGTGAGCTAAAATAACATTACTTGTTATGTGCCTTAGCCTTTCTTAAGATTACGCACTGTTCTAGTACATAAAAAATACAGATCTGATGGCTGCTTGTGATATAAACAGAAAAAAAATATTTCTGAGACACTTATTTATAAAATGATACTTAAATTTAGTGGGAACAGTTCATTCTCTTGATTTAAATCCGAAATAATCCAACAATTGAATCATAAACACACGCTTCGACAGTTTCAGTGAATTTGTGCAATTCGTAATTTGTCCAGCATTCGTGAAGCTCAATTCTATTTTTAGATTGAGGGTTTCAGGAGCAGCAGTTGTGAATTCGTTGGACTTAATTACCCTCCGTGAAGATTTTGTAGGAGGGGCACTCCTGTATGTCTCTGTTTGTCTATTTGTCTGTTTGTCTGTGTCTGTCTCTCTATCTTTATCTATCTATCTATCACTCTCCCATTCAGATTCTGCCTCTGCCTCTTTCTCTCTCACTCTCTCAGTCTCTATCTCTGTCTACACATCTGTCTTTCTCGCCCTCTTTCTCTCTGTCTCTCTCTGTCTCTCTCTCTCTCTCTCTCTCTCTCTCTCTCTCTCTCTCTCTCTCTCTTTCTCTCTCCGTTTAGCTTTCCACATTCCGTCATATTCTATACATTCTCCAATCTAAAAAGCCCCTTTCAATATCAAACTTCGTTGATTTCCTTTGCTAACAATAATTTATTTTTTGCCCGAGGCTAGCAATGGAACTATTGTGTTCATCTCATTGGGTGGTAGATTTCTAATCCTGCAAGTAGGATTTCTTCTGAGAGCCTTGTTGGGAAAATCCATTATATTGAAATGGGTGGTAGATTTCTAATCCTGCACATAGGATATTTCTATCTGAGGGCCTTGTTAGGAAAACCCATTTTATTGAAACTACAAATAAACAGAATTCGCTGTTCCGGGTTACCCTACAATTGGATTGCCCAATGTTTTAATGTGTTACTATATATATAGGGTTATACAGTTTGAAAAATGTTTTAATATGTGTTTCCAATTTGTTATTCAATTTTTTTTTTTGAATTGTGGTTAGTAGTGTTTAGAGGTAAATTTTTTTGTTGGGGGTGGTGCTGGTTATTTTTGTTGATCTTGTTGTTGTTGTTGTAGATATTTTTTTGTTTTTTTGTTGCTTTTTCTTTTGTTTGTTTGTCTTTTGTTTGTTTGTTTGTTTGTTTGTTTGTTTGTTTGTTTGTGTGTTTGCTGTTTGTTTGTTAGTTTTTGACTATCAAAGTTTTTGTTTGTGTTACAGCCTTCAAATTTCAGTTTTAAAATTAATATATGTCTATCTGTGCATAAAATAAGCATTAGAAAAAATGAATTAAAGGTTGCTTTTTTAAATTTAAGGGGATATGATCATAAAATAACTTAGCGTTTGTTTGTTTACGGTATATATTCACTTTATTATATCGCTTTCCTACAAAAATTCAGTACATACTCTTCTGATCTTGGTTTTGTTTACATGCGTTTTG
The DNA here is from genome assembly GCA_003991915.1 of Elysia chlorotica. NCBI lineage: Eukaryota > Metazoa > Mollusca > Gastropoda > Plakobranchidae > Elysia > Elysia chlorotica. Next base: position 83,782 of record RQTK01001389.1, on the reverse strand, counting down.
AAGTGATGTGCGGTTTCTTGCTTAACTCAGTTTTTTTCCCTTCTAACGGCCACGGGTGTATTAGTTAAGAAGTGCCCCATTCAAGTAGCGTCTTTATGGGATTAGCTGTTCTGCGTCAAAATATGAATTTGGGAGTGGACAGTGCTTCACATTCGCGAATATCTTGTTTATGGAAGATGATACCTTAAACTGACGAGAATCGTTTAGAATAGAAGAACCGTGTAGTTAAAGACTTAGAAAATGTACGTAGGAAAACCCCAGGGTGGGAGGAATATCAACATTTATTAAAATATCTTTGAACATGATCGGGCGCTACAATTAAAATTTGGTTTTAAATTTCACTTATTTCTGAAAAGAAAGAGAGCGTGTAGCACTCCCTTCAAAACTTTGTTCCGTTGGCGAAGTATGTCATGCGTGTCTACACTAGCGGCTTTGGTTTGATTTTGTTGGTTTTTGGGTTCCTAACATCGTTCCTCAGAAACTAGAGCATTTCTCGGAACAGTCCTATTATTAAGTTATGACATTTTCAAGTGTTACTTCATACTGAGACATTTGATACTTCTGTTTATTATTTTTCAAACATACTTGTCCAAAACTAGACTTTTACGGGGACCGATCTCAAGACTAACGTGCATAGATATTGTATTTTGGCATGGATATTGTATTTTGGCATGGATATTGTATTTTGGCATGGATATTGTATTTTGGCATGGATATTGTATTTTGGCATGGATATTGTATTTTGGCATGGATATTGTATTTTGGCATGGATTTTGTATTTTGGCATGGATATTGTATTTTGGCATCCCAGCTCTGTCTGCCTCACTGCCAACATGTACAAAGGCTAGACGTTAGTCTTGAGATCGGTCCCCGTAAAAGTCTAGTTTTGGACAAGTATGTTTGAAAAATAATAAACAGAAGTATCAAATGTCTCAGTATGAAGCAACACGTGGAAATGTCATAAATAAGTCATAGGACTGGTCCGAGAAATACTCTGAGTTTCTGAGGAACGATGTTAGGGAACCAAAATTTAGAGGTTAAAAGATTAACATTGAAGTGGTACACAAAAAAAATTGTAATCATTGATGCAGATAGTTACGCTTGGTGTGCAATTTGAAATGTAAGATGGTTCTAGCAACATCATGCAACGATGTTAGGAAACCAAAAAACCAACAAAATCAAATCAAAGCCCCGAGTGTAGACACGCATGATATATTTTGTCTTCTGGGTTTTTTAAAGATGCCTTTAAAGTCTTTCCGACATTATAAGTGAAAATTGTATTACTTTATCCAGACAATTTTCACTCTGTGTATTTGTGTGTCGCTAGAAAGAAATAAGGAAGATCTACGGCAACACATCCTATTCGGTGATCTGAGTCGTGGTTTGTAATCCTCATATTCCTCAAACATCTCCGGAGTCGTAAGTACAACGTTGTGGTAAGCTTAAGACTCTTCATAAGTTGTATGCGAATTAAAGGCGTAGAAGGAGCTGTAAGCTACTCTGACGTTGTACTTGCGGACCCTGGAGTATCCTGGCCAGATGAGTGTTGGTATGGACTTGGTCCGACCATAAACCATCATTCCACTAATCTGGTAGGATTGGGGTGACCTGAAGGTTGGAAGAGGGAGGGGTGGGGGGGTCGCACTAGTGCAAGTGGTACAGCGTTAGTCTCCGAATCGGGAGGTTCGTTGTTTGAATCCAATCGTCGGTCAAAAGTTTATTTATCTGATTTTGTCCCGTACTGGCTGGATCGGTGTCAGAACAATATGACCGGCTGAGAGAGAGTTTCCACAATTTAGCCTATATAATGCTGCTGTTGGACGTTAAATCAACCCGACAACAACAACAATCTCTATGACTTATTTATGACATTTCCACGTGTTGCTTCATACTGAGACATTTGATACTAATGTCTTCTGTTTGTTGTATTTCAAACATACATTTTCAAGACAAGACTTTTCCGATGACCTATCTCAAGACTAACGTCTAGCCTTTGCACCTGTGTGAAAGCCGATGGCAGAGTGGTTAAGCACACTAGTCTTCGCCTTGGCAAAGCGAATTGGTGCCGAATAGAAGGTGCGGGTTCGATCCCCGTCCGTGTCATCAGTCTAAAATATGTCTTTGTCTACTTGTCTTATATGTTGGTCTCTCGAGCTAGTTCTAGGTTTGTGGCTGTCTCTTCTAACCTGCATATTACCAGTGAGACAGATAGTGTGGGGATGTCAAAATACAATATCCATGCCAAAATACAATATCCATGCCAAAATACAATATCCATGCCAAAATACAATATCCATGCCAAAATACAATATCCATGCCAAAATACAATATCCATGCCAAAATACAATATCTATGCTAAAATACAATATCTATGCTAAAATACAATATCCATGCCAAAATACAATATCCATGCCAAAATACAATATCCATGCCAAAATACAATATCCATGCCAAAATACAAAATCCATGCCAAAATACAATATCCATGCCAAAATACAATATCCATGCCAAAATACAAAATCCATGCCAAAATACAATATCCATGCCAAAATAAAATATCCATGCCAAAATACAATATCCATGCCAAAATACAATATCCATGCCAAAATACAAAATACAATATCCATGCCAAAATACAATATCCATGCCAAAATACAATATCCATGCCAAAATACAGTATCCATGACAAAAATACAATATCCATGACAAATACAATATCCATGCCAAAATACAATATCCATTTTTTACAAGGAAATGGCAACAAACGCAGTATAAGTGTAAAATCTCGGCTTAAAATACTTTACATTATCTTCATGCATGATATTTTAATTAACCGGCAAAGGGGGTGCGTCAAATTTCCGTAGATGTAATGGTTTTTTTTTGGTTTGTTGTTGTTTTTGTTTTGTTTTGTTTTTTTGTTTTTTTTTGTTTTTTTTTGTTTTGTTTTTTTTTCGGGAGGAGGGGGTTCATAACATGTTTCGCCACTGTTTTGATAGATGCTATACTCCTTTCAAATCTTGATGGTTCGTGAAGCAAATTCACAATGCACACCAAGCGTAACTATCTACATTAATGATCACAATTTTTTTGTGTACCATTTCCATGTTAATCTATTAACCTCTAAAATTTGAAATGTAAGATAGTTCTAGCAACATCACGAATTCAGGTCTCCTGGGTTTTTTTAGATTTCTTTAAAGTTTTTCCGACATTATAAGTGAAAATCGTATTGTTATATCTCGACTAGTTTTACTCTGTGTGTGTGTGTGTGAATGTGTGTGCCGCTAGACAGAAATAAGGAAGATCAATGCCAAAACAGCCATTTTGGTCATAATAATTATGGGCCGTGGTTTGTAATACTCATATTCCTCAAACATCTCTGGAGTCGTAAGTACAACGTTGTGGTTCAGAGACAGTGAAACATAGAGAGATGAGAGAGAGAGGGTCAGGGTATCTCTGTACTGTCTATGTGTGGCAGCATGTAAAATTGTCTGATTTTAGTCTTGGGATCCGTCCACAAAATAGCCTATATAGTGCTGATTTTGGATTTTAAGCAACAAAGTCAACTTAACTCAACTTACTCCCCGCACTGGTTTTGTGTTGCAGCAAGTAAAACTGTGAGACATTAATTTTTAGTAGCCATTATAGTGTTGATGTTGGACGCTAAACACCAAACCAAACCTCACACCTCCTTGGTTGCCCCCAGTATCCGATGCGGATGAGTGTCGGTGTGGTCCCACCTAGCCAGACCATAAACCAGCATCTCACTAATCCGGTAATCCGGAAGGATTGGGCCGAGTTGGTTTGCGCATGCGCTACTGCTGGTATATCGGTACCGCACTGGTGGTCACGCAGTTAGAGCTCTGAAACTCTACCACAGGGGATTAGTTTCGCTACACGCCATCGCCTCTCCTATAGAGCGGGGTGAGAAAATATGGCATGTCGTGGTGTTGGAGTTTGTGTTGAGGGCGGGAGAACGTTACTGAAAGATATACAGTTCAGGGATCTAGAATGTCAGATCGAGTGGTAGAAAAACAGAAAAGAGAAATGGGTTATGAGAGAACGAAAATTCAAAAAGTGAAGAGAAAGAGAGAACGAAAGAAAACCAGATAATCGAGTGGGTAGCACTTTAGACTAAGGAGAAGAGGGCCCGAATGTTCAAGTCTAAATGAAGCCTCCATCTCCCTTTTGGTTTATTCGAGGAATTCGAAACATGTGTACGTAATAAAAATTGTTTTACTACTAGAGGGAACGAAACGGGGGAAATAGAATAGATACAACCAAAAGATATATTGGGTTTATTTAAAGCGTGAGCTAAGATAGGACTGCCATAGTTGTTGTTGTTTTTTAAAGAAAATCGAAAAACATAAACTTAATATATGTGCATTGAAATTACAGTGCACTAAAGTATTGTTCTGAATTCTAAATAAGAAAAAATAATTTTGTATCGTGAATGAACGCTCATTGAAAAAATAGAAACGAAACAAAACAAGATTTATAAACTTTCGTGTAAAATTGGTAATCGGTAAAAATAAAGAAAAAGCTTGCATTGAATCTCCTCTAACTATAAAACGCACCATACAGGACCCATATAATCCTTCCTGTGGTATTACTATAGTTATTGCGGAAACAAAATCACTTCAGTATCCTCTGATTTATCTCGAAATAATTCCACACAGCTATTACCATAATCCTTACTACCATTACAAGTTACACGTGAAAGACCAAGACAGTTGTTACCGATCTTGTTACATGAAAAGGGACAAAGTTACATGATACAAATATCGTATTGAATTAATCTCGTCTTGGGTTATTTTTGGTTACTGTGTTTAGTTATTAGTATGTATACTTTAGACATAGTTCCTGTTAATTTAATAAACACTTAGAATTTTGAGAAGGTAGGGATGAAAAGAAATTATGAGGATTCTGCATTTTTTCCATGCATGATTGTGCTCTTCTTTATCCTTCTTTCTTCTCTCTCTCTCTCTCTCTCTCTCTCTCTCTCTCTCTCTCTCTCTCTCTCTCTCTCTCTCTCTCTTTCTTTCCCTCCAGCCCTTATCTGTATCGATCCTTCTATCTATCAAATGTAATCTTTTTTTTTTCCCCCATAAATGTAACTATTTAGACACACGTTAATAATCATGACTCCCAGCTACTTCCTGTTCCTAATTTTTATTTTTATATCCTTCACATTGACGCTAAGACAATAGGGTAACGCATTAGAAAAATATGCACTATGTGTACTAAGCAGAAATTGGCTAACCACCAAAGGGTAGTAAAAGATCAGTCTGTCTTTAATGTTACCTAAACATCAATCATTATCTTATGGAGACCCTGTTCCCAATTAACTTTAATGTGACCTGACCTTAATCATTACCACGCCCCAAGCAATTGCTATCACAGACACAGATAAATATAAATATAACTTTTTTTTTAAAGATGATAATATCAGATGCCGTAGATCATAACAATTATTTTCAGAACTCTCTAAGCCAAAAGACGTTTCCAATAATCTGAGTTGGCAGCTTAGCTCTGGCGCTGGCCAATTTGGGCGGTATTCGATACTGAAAAGTGCCCACACGGGATTTATTTTTCTACTAGTCTGTCCCCTATTTTATGGGACTTTATAGTGGGTTTGACCGTGATATACGATTATAATTACATATATATCAGTTTCGTCCGCTAATTAAGTTTCGGTGGTTATTTCTGCTGGGTTTTTTTCTGAAGAGTACAGATTTACAAGGATTTATAGAACGGATCTGATTGTTCTTTGTTTCCTCTTTTTCTTTAAGAAGCAGACATAATACCATAGTCCCCTTGTCGGCCCATGCTCCCAAACAGACGATGATATTACAGCAGTGTTTCTGGCACTTCGCAGGGAACACACACACACACACACACACACACACACACACACTCACACACTCACACACATATACATACACACTCAACGACACACACACACACACACGCTCACAAACACACACACACACTTTTTCACAAGATATTTTTTGTCCAAATTTTAACAGTGTTTAATTGCTGTTACCAGGAGGGGAGTTGAGTTGAGTTGGTTTAACGTCCAACGTCAGCACTATATACACTATATCGTAGACGAGTTCCAAGACTGAAGTCTGACAATATTATATGCTGCCACACACGAGACAGGGCGAGGAAACCATGACTCCTGCCTTATCCGGTCACACTAAACTGACACCGACCCAACCAGTAGGGAACGTAATCGTCAGGGCTCGAACCACGGACCTTTTGCGTCGGAAGCCGATGTTCTACCGCGGGGTCACCGCGTGCCCCTGTTATCAGGAGAGAGGGTGTTACGTAACACTACTGTTCAAATTGTGTGGATTTGAAAACTGCAACTTATTGCAAACTATAATGTCTAAACTTTGCGTATTCATCAAAATATATTCTGGTTTGCCTGTAAAAGGTACAAGGTCCAAAACAAGGTTTTTTCGCAACAGACTGGAATACAAAAACACAAAATTTTGGGAGTGGTGGCACATCAGTGGGTTTGTGCTCCGGCCCGACAGTCCAGAAGTCTCAGTTCGAACTTCAACTGGTGTATCTGTATAGCATTCGACACAAGAAGCCTAGTGATCGTTAAAACCATATAGAAATATAAAAACACCAGGCTTTATTGATTAACTTTAATTTAGTCCTTAACTTAATAATGTGTATCACGTCTTTAGTCAGAACACAATTAACCACGTAGAGGCTGCAATTGATTGTAAACAAGATATTTTTTCTTCTTTTTCGCAATTTATTTTAAAAAAGAATTTCGTGGATAAACTACACATTAAGTAGATATAATTGTCGATCCATGCCATCACCATTACCTTGTTTCACACTCACTTTTTTGTGTTTTTTAACAGGTGACTGGGTTCTCTGAAAGTCTTCCCCTACCTAGACCGGCGGATATTTTGAATTATTTTCCAGGATTTGTTCTCACACCTCACATCCTCCGGAACCAAGACATAGAATAATAAACATTTAAAGTCTGGGTCTTTAGACTAGAGCCAAATTAATCTTCTCTAGAATTCTTAAAGTGTGATGAAAAAACAGCGCGTTTCTGTGGAGCTAAAGATGGAGACTTTGGTTAAGCTCAATAATTCAGGATTATGCTGGAATTCTCGGAGCTTTAGCGAAGTCTGTAACGCTTGGCTCAACAAACGGACCTAACTAGGACACAGACTGTTTGCCTTGAGATTCAGGACGTGGTTTTATATTCATTCTGAGATTTCTCAGAAAGGTGTTACATGAAATGAGAAGATATCACCCAGTTTCTTTTAGAGACAGCGTTAAGTAAAAGGACCACTTTGAGGTTGAGTATCAATTTTACTTTTTTTTTTCAGAGAGTATAACGATATATATCCAGATTCTATATAACACTAAGTTGGCTATAACAACCAATTTGCTGTTGTCTGAGAAGGTGCTACAAGAAGCAATATCTCAGCTTTAAACTCTTGAGTTTGGTCTGACAATACAAACCAATTTGAGTTTTTTCTTAGAAAGTGATATTCACAGCTACCGGACAGATAAAAACTCTTGGTTCGTTTGGCTATAACAACTAATTTGAAGTTGCGACAATCTTGTGGTCAACAATCCCCATCGAAAACAGAGAATTACTCTCACTTTTCAGAGTGAGACAACAAGATAGGTATTTGACTATAAAACTGTATCAACCAATTTGAGATTGTGGCAATCATATGGTTAGTACTACTACTCTGTGTAGATGGAATAATTCTGTTCCTTAAGACGCCGGACCTAAATCAACAACGGTGTTTCAGGAAAACTGTGGAATACTTGACAAGATACCAGTGTTGTTTGAAGATCAAGTAGACCACGAATTTCTTTGTTATGCTGGTGAGTAAAATTATGACATATTTTTATCTAGTAAAACAGTTTAATCTCCACCCGATCGTTAGAGTATAATTTATATACACTAGTTCTAATTCTTCAAGTGATTGTTGTTGTTGTTGTACTTTTCAAGATATATTGAAAAAAATAATTCCTATATTATATAGTTATTATGTATGGATAGTGTAATGCAGAGAGATATAGGAGTGAAAGATGGTGAAAAACAAAAAGTAGTTCTTATATTATGCCCCTATACAGACAAAGAATACTTTGTGATACACCGATCGCCCCAACTTTTACTCCATACGTTATTATTATATCATCGCCTTTGTTCCTAATACACCGTGCATAAAAATTAAAGATCTAAATTAAGATGGTTTATATCGCTCAATAAAAGCTAATCTGACCCCCGCGACGCCACATAAGACAATCCAAAAAACGGCAGAGATATTGCAATAGTGTTAATTGAAGAAGCGGGGGCGGAAAAAAAAACATCAAAGAAAAACAGAAGAGAAATCAGTGGGAAACAAACGAGAAAGGGTTAATTAGGTGAAACAAAGATAACTCGGAGAAAGCAGCAGGGAGCTAGGCTCTGGACTCCAGAGGGTTAAGTGAAATTATAGGAAGGCAGAGACACAGATAGGGCTGCTTGGAGTGCTGGTGCTATCTACTAACCTAATTTATATACACAGAGAGGTAGAATAATATAAACATCCGCACAGTTAGTGCGAAGATGGGAAAGGGAGGGAGTGAGAGAGAGAGAGAGAGAGAGAGAGAGAGAGAGAGAGAGAGAGAGAGAGAGAGAGAGGAGGAGAGAGAGGAGAGAGAGAGAGAGAGAGAGAGAGAGAGAGAGAGAGAGAGAGAGAGAGAGAGAGAGAGAGAGAGAGAGAGAGAAAGAAGAAAGAGAGAAAGAGAAGAGAAAAGAGAGAGAGAGAGAGAGAGAGAGAGAGAGAGAGAGAGAGAGAAGGGAGGGGGAGAACGCAGTGAGAAATATAACCCATTATTGTATAAACAAACCCGGCTCCTGGCGACAGAAATGGACTAGATCTAAATCTAATAAAATCTGTTGCTTTTTTTTCAATCATAATTTTCCTACCTGATTCCTTACGGCGTTGCGCCAAGGGTTAAACCCAATCTCTGATCAATTAAAACTGAAAAGTTGAGTCCGCAGGAATTTCCGTAGGCTATCTCGCTGTAAACAACAGCGTTTATTTGATTGTGACCTTCTGCCCTATTTAGATGTCGAATTAGGCTTTTTAACTGGCTAATGTCTGGTCCAGCTTTACAACTTTACTGAGTTTAAAGTGTTGGCTTAAGATCTAACATCTGCTTTCTCACATAAACAAAGAAATAGTTTTTTTTTAGTGTCATCAAAGTAACAGAATAGTAATTTTAAATGTTGTTTTTTTTTGTTTTGTTTCTTAACAGTTATCTTATTCCCAAGTATCCATATCCTTCTATTCAGAGAGTTTCACATTGTAACAAATAGAATTCATTTAAATAAAAACAAAACAAAAATCGTTAGAACTGGACATTTTGCAAGAAATCTGTTTATATTTATTATACTTTATAACCATCGCTGTTTTCATTATTTTAAACACCACTTTGTATGGAATTATTCTACATTTTTGTAAAATAATTACGAGTTATGACTGCATCCCTCTATAAATTATATATCTTAAAAGATGTTTGTCGATCGTTTCTCACAGTACAATTATTATTATTATTTTTTTTTTTTGCGAGAGTCATTGAGATCTACCATTTTCTTTTAAATACAAAGGTATGGTTTAAAAATAGGAGCAGACAAGGAGATACTTATTCTCATATTGAGATGGGAAAGAACGAAAATTTTTATTATTGATTAACCAAAACAAATATAGAGTGAGGGAAAGAACGAGTTAGAGTACCTAGAGAGAGCGTGAGTAAGTGAGGGAGTAAGAAAGAGAGTATAAACGAGAGAGTTGAAAATGCTGACAGAATGAGACAAACACATACTCTTTCTCTCTCTCTCTCTTTCTCTCTCTCTCTCTCTCTCTCTCTCTCTCTCTCTCTCTCTCTCTCTCTCTCTCTTCTCTCTCTCTCTCTCTCTCATTCTATCCCCACTCATACTCTTTCTCTCTCTCTCTCTTTCTCTCTCTCTCTCTCTCTCTCTCTCTCTCTCTCTCTCTCTCCATGTTTTTGTTTGTCTCTCTTTCTTGTCTTTATAGGGCTTTTAGGGAGAAACATAGATGGTTAATCCACTAAACCCAGGCATTTATTTTTCTTACCTTTATTCGCTACTATTCCCTCCTCCCACAACTTTTGTCTTTGTTTCATTCTTTAACACCCCTCTTGTCTGCATAGAAACAGGGTACCGGTTTTACCTTTTTTTGAAATAACAGTTTTACGTTCTTTAAGTTTTCAGAAGAATGCTATACGCAGTTTTACGGTACATAGTGTTTTACCTATTTAAAAGCTTCTACTATCCATCTGAAGCCTCATTGCCATCTAGACTGACATTGTAAACAAATCAGACGGTGCTTAGGGACGCATACCACGTCACAGTTTGACGCGCGCTTGCTAAACAGCACTCACGACCAGCTGTGCGAGTATTTAGGTTTGCTACAGTAGATTTGATACTTCGTTGGGTTTTCCGGAAAGCATAGCAGTACATTGGGCATTCCCAAAACTATTACAGTACATTGGATATTCCCGGAGGAAGCATAGCAATGATTAATTTTTTTTCATGGAAGCATAACAGTACATTGGGTATTTCCAGAAGCAAAGCAGTACATTGGGTAATCCCGGTAGCATGGAAGTGCATTAATTCTTGGAAGTGTAACAGTACATTGGGTATTTCCAGAAGCAAAGCATACATTGGATAATCCCGGTAGCATGGAAGTGCATTAATTCTTGGAAGTATAACAGTACTTTGAGTATTCCCGGGAACACAGCAGTACATTGGGTAAATATGAAAGCATTACATCACTTTGGGTATTCATGTATGATGTGTGCATTACATCACTTTGGGTATTCATGTATTGGTGTGAAAGTTCAGGTGCGAATAATTGTATATTTTCTGATCTCTATTTTTGTGTAGGTGAGTTTTTATACATTGAAATTTCAAAAATATCTTTAATACGTATTTACCTAGTTAATGTCTAATTTTACATACTATTCTTATGATCTCATTAGGATGCATTTCATTCGTATAAATTCAGTTTTTATTTAATTTGCGAACTCCATTTTACGTCAATTTTTTTTTATTCTTAAGTAAAAGTTTCTTAATATAAACTCTTATAAAAGAGGAACTACATCAATAAATGCCTCAAACCTTAATCGATTTTGTACTAAACCGTAGCATTTGTTGAAGAACGCATTATACTTGAAGAAATAAAATCAGGAATGACTTTGGTTTGAGATTCAGAAAGAGGAAATCAGCATACAGGATGCTTCTTCTGGAATCCTCACCGTATGTAAAACTTGGAGTGCGCGGGCACTCTTTCAGACTCTTCTGCGCATGCCTCTGCATTATGCGCTGTGAGGCTGCGCGGACATTCATTTCCGGTTTCACTTTAGATAAAATCCTCGAACTTCGAGACATCACCTTCTTTCAGGCGTTCGAGAACGGCCATAAAAAGCTTAATTTTTTCTTTGAATTTCCTTTTCTCCCATTTTCCGGTGGTTCAATTTATTTCTCTTTCACCTACTTCTCAAGCTCAAGCAGCATATAGGCTTAGGAGCTACTCTTTGATTTTTTAAGTGAAATAGTTTGTATACGTTCTTGATTATTTTCTCCCATCTCTCTTTGTCTATTTCGATGGTGTTTTAGTATACTGTAAGTGTTTTATGGATATGTATGTCTTTCTGTTGCCTCAAGCTTAACAAAATCTCAACCCAGATACTTCAACACCTTCGGTATCTTTTTGTTATTGAGATTCAGACCTCGAAGCACAGGCTAGATAGTTTGGGGACCTTACCAACAGTCGCTGATCTTTCTAACGTACCATCCTGATTTGATCTCCACGGTCTCAAAACGTTTAACTAAGGACAGTGTGTCCCTAAACAGTGAACATGACAAGCATTAATCAACTCATCGGAAAAGAAACTGAATAAACGCAAAACACGCAAAGTGAGGGTCTAGCGAAATAAGCACAAACATAAAGTAAATATAGACGCCTGACTTAACACATATAAGGATGGTATATTCGTGCGTCTAAATATAGTTCCGATTTGTACATATCACCCGTAGACTTCTCACGCAACGCTTTTTAATGACTTCCGGTTTCCTTTTGAAGCCATACGCTAGTGGTCTGTGCCACACGCTACAGCTCAGGTCGTAAGTACAAAGAACGTTGCGATAACTTACAACTAGTCGTAAACGTTCTTTATCGCTTACTCTTACTACGAGTTGTAAGCTACGGCGACGTTGTACTTACAGTTTCTTGTTGGCAAAAAGCGATTCCTGATTAGGCGATGCTTTGATCTGGGATTTGTCAGACGTGTGTGAGGCGACCTCAAATTGAAACCACGTCTGTGTCAGGAACGTACATTAACGTCTAGGCCTACTCTCTCAAAGGCTTATTGATCAAACGCAAAATCAAGGCGCACTTTTTTCCCGTCTTTTTTTTTTTTTCAATAAGCTCACTTCCCATGGTCTTTGTGTTACTCGGCAAGGTATGCTACCATATTTTGACTCAGGTGAATTGTAATGAATATCCGAATTCTGTCTGTCTACAAAGGCCAAGGTTTGATTTCAGTTAGGCCTGTGTATTTTTTCAGTCATCACACTACATTTTTGAAGGCTTTAAAATATGATTTATGTCTTGTAATTTTAGATTGTGATAGCACCGGATTTGCTTTGGTCTAAGATGTTCTACGAATAAACCCATAACTAATGGAAAGGAGTTGGCCGTGGAGTTGAAAAGGGCCCTTATGACAGGTAGCAAAATGTTAGCTGTTTTTTTTTAAGTCTCATAGCAACCATTATCAACAAATGGTTTATCTTGATGAGCTTCCTCAAGACTAACATCTGACAACTCAACAACTGTTAGACGTTAGGAGAATAAGTTCCGAGTTTAAAAAATCTATGAATTTGTTTTCTTATTTCGCCGCTTCTTTTTCAAACTGTTATTACAAGACGTTGAATTTCAGAAATATAATTATTGCTCCTCAGAAAAGAGCCGGAAATTCGGAGTCAAGGTGAGGACTCTTGCCGCGTCCAGCTCTGAAATAAGAGATGGGAACTGAGAAAGGGCCGTTCCTGAACAAGAAAATAAGAACATCATTAAAAAACAGTGCATTGCTCATCAGCATTGGTTTCAACATCGTGCGTCACGTGTTAAATTAGGTGATTAATGTGAGGCTTTGAAATGTTAGATAAGAACAAAGAAAAGGCCAGAAAGCCAAACTGAGCAAAATTGCTGGTATGCATGTCATCCTCCTTGCTAATGTGTCAGATAGTCAAGTGTTAAATATTGGACAGAAGGGGAACGGGGGTGGGAGAGAGAGAAAGAGAGAGAGAGAGCTCTCTCTCTCTCTCTCTCTCTCTCTCTCTTTCTCTTCCTCTCTCTCCCTCTCTCTCAATCTCCCTTTCTCTCTCTCTCTCTCTCTCTCTCTCTCTCTCTCT
>RQTK01001389.1:55689-66495 GCA_003991915.1 Elysia chlorotica | reverse complement strand
TCTCTCTCTCCCTCTCTCTCTCTCTCTCTCTCTCTCTCTCTCTCTCTCTCAACTCTCTTTCTCTTGCTCAAATGTAATCTTATCCCGACTGCAGCGTACTTTCTCTTCATGACATCACAGAAAGTACATCGTAGAAATGACTAAACGCCTTGTTTTCCAGTAAACTACATAATCTGATAGACTCCCATTAGACTACGCGATACGGTACAACCGCCTTACCATTACGATTCCAGGGCCCATGAAGATCTATTGATTTAAGCATCAACCTTCCATCTCTGACTCTAGGGTTTGCACTGAGATGCACAGACTTCCAGGCACCGTCTTCTGGTCTGTTCCCACACCTGTTGACAGAATAAGGTTGATTTGATCGGGCTAGCTTGATTTATTGTCATATTCTTGAGAAGTGTTTGTCAGATGTGCGCGGTTTGAATCTATGATGTTCTTCTGCTTTCACATAGGTGTCTTTAATAAAGGTAGAGAATATTGAATAGGTCGAAGAATACTTTACTTCTAAAATGGGTACCTCCAGACTGGCTGTCTAACGACGTTCTTCCTCTTGTGTCAGCCTTCTCTCTCGCTCTCTCTCTCTATCTCAGAGAATGAGAGAGAGAGAGAGAGAGAGAGAGAGAGTGAGAGAGAGAGTGAGAGTTGAGTTGGTGTAACGTAAAAAATCAGCAATATATTGGCTATATTGTGGACGGGCCCCAAGACTGACGTCTGACAATTTTATGTGCTATTCAGAGAGAGAGAGAGAAAGAAAAAGAGAGAAAGAGAGAGAGAGAGGGGGAAAGAGAGAAAGAGTGAGAGTGAGAGATAGTAAGAGAGAGTGAGAGAGTGAGACCGAGAGAGAAAGAGAGAGAGAGTCTGAGAGAAAGAGAGTGTGAGAGAGACAGAGAGAGACAGAGAGTGAGAGAGAGAGAGAGATAGAGAGAGAGAGCGAGAGAGAAGGCTGACACAAGAGGAAGAACGTCGTTAGACAGCCAGTCTGGAGGTTGTCTGTCTGTCTGTCTGTCTGTCTGTCTGTCTGTCTGTCTGTCTGTCTGTCTGTCTGTCTGTATGTCTGTCTATCTCTCTCTCTCCGTCTCTCTCTCGTTATCTCTAGTTAAAAAAATATTAAGATTCTCAACGTTATAAGCAAGTTATCTTTTTAGGTTTTAGCGTTATACCCTGAAAAAAAAATATTTTCTTATAAATTTGTGGTGTCTTCGTTTGGGTTATTGACCACAACAGGTCCGGGTTCGAGCCCTATTGATTTCCCTCCTTACTGGTTGAGTCGGTGTCAGTTTAATATGACCAGCTAAGATGTTTTTCCCCGCCCTGTCTCGTGTGTCGCAGTACATAAAATTGTCGGACGTAGGTGTTGGAGCATGTCCACAATATAGTCTATATAGTGCTACATTTTGACGTTAAAACCTCAACTCAACTACCCAATGTCGCAACCAATCTTAAGAGCCCTGTAATCTCAAGATCTATATCGTGAAAGATGGGGCGTTGGTTGGTTGGTTCGGTTGGTTTAACGTCCACAGCAGCACTTTATAGGCTATATTGTGTGGACGGGCCCCAAGACGACGTCTGAAATTTTATGTGCTGCCACACACGAGACAGGGCGGGGATACCATGACTCTATATTGTGGACATGCTCCAACACCTACGTCCGACAATTTTATGTACTGCGACACACGAGACAGGGCGGGGAAAAACATCTTAGCTGGTCATATTAAACTGACACCGACTCAACCAGTAAGGAGGGAAATCAATAGGGCTCGAACCCGGACCTGTTGTGGTCAATAACCCAAACGAAGACACCACAAATTTATAAGAAAATATTTTCTTTTCAGGGTATAACGCTAAAAATTTCTAAAATCTAAAAAAATAGATAACCATAACGATGAGAATCTTAATAATTTTTTTTAACTAGAGATAACGAGAGAGAGACGGAGAGAGAGAGATAGACAGACATACAGACAGACAGACAGACAGACAGACAGACAGACAGACAGACAGACAGACAGACAGACAGACAGACAGACAGACACACAGACACAAAGACAGACACAGAAAAAGAAAAAAAAGCAAGAGAGAAGGACAGAGATATACACAGTAAAGGAGAGGAAGACATAGACACCCAACTATCTTTAAATGAACGTCCTTATTGGACCATTAAATCGAAGCATTACAAAACAGTCACCACGGTTTTTTTTATTTCTTACGTTTATCACAAAAAGGGCCCCCAAAGTACTTAAAAAATAATAATTTTTAAAAATATCGATACATTTCTAAAACCTAAAAAATGAGATAACCATAACGATGAAAAACTTGATAATCATATTAACTTACTAACCTAGATAGACCCAGATGAAATCGCGATTGATCACGCCACAAGCAAGAAACATCTTTTTTTCCTGGAAGTAAATTGGATTTCTCAAAAATGGGATTAGATTTGGGGACGTTGCGGTCCTAGTCATGGAAATTTGACGGGCGTTTGAGATTTTTAGTAGCGAGATTTTATCTGGTTCGTGTCGGGAAACAGTTTAGTAACTTGATGGCTGTTAGCATAGATCTATAAATAGCTGTTAGTGGTAATATTTGTGTTACATGAGATTGGGATGGTTTGTTGTTGTTGTTGTTGTTGTTGTTGTTGTTTTGGTTGTTGTATTATTTGTTTTGCTTTCCCTTTTTTATTGGGTCGAATACTGAACGTTTTACTGGTTTTAACAGTTGAATGATCGATTGGATGATATCACATGAATTTGACAAATGATAGATTAGATAAATCAAAAGCATATATGGTGAGAAGCCAGTGCAGTTTTTCCTTACCTATAGTCTCCGTTTTTGATGTGGGTCCCATAGGATATGAAGTTTCGCAGAAGCACAAACACGATATAAAAGTCATCCAAAAAATGTACACGTTCAAGACAAAACAATCTCTCCCTTTCCATGACAACAAGCTTAAAACGCGTTCACGATTGATATTTTCCCTAATCCATACTAAAAAGTTCGACGCATGAGAAAAATACCTACCCTATTCATGTTCCATCAAATTACAATACTAAAGTTTCCAAAAACTAACCGCCATATTGAACTAAACAAGCACATTTATTACGGAAAGAAAATGGATGATATTTGTACACTTCCGAAAGGCTGTTTGTGCTTCTGAGAAACTACATATCCTGTGGTCATGTTACTGGCACCGTGAAATTAATGCAAGACGCCTTTTAATGAGACCTACAAGACATAGGAATAGGGGGGGGGGGGGGGGCGTGAGACTGGCGCAACGCAATAAACGCCCTTAAAAAGAGAAACCACAGAAGAAGGGAGGGGGGGGGGGGGGGGGGGTTGAGTCTCAGCCGGTCACATTATACTGACACCGACCCAACCAATAGGAAACACAACCGCCAGGATTCGAACTCGGCACCTTTTGCCTCGGATGCCGATGTTCTACCCCTGGGCCACCGCGCTCCCCATATAGCAATAGGGGGAGGCTTTCTCAGGGCAAGGGTTACTATACTTAGCATCGGAATGTCGACTATGTCTAGTAAGTACAACATCGCGGTAACCTACAACTCGTCGTAAGCCATTTTTAATTCCTATGGTTACAGTTTGAGTTAGAATAGCGTCCAAAGTCAGCACTATATAGGTTATATTGTGGACGGGACCCAAAGACTGACGTCTGGCAATAACATTGTGTGTGCTGCCACGCACGAGACAGAGCAGGGAGACCTGGACTTCTGTCTCAGTCTTGTTATTCGGATATCACAACGTTGTACATTGTACTTACGACTCTATGAATCATTGTCGTAGACGCCCTCTTTCACGTAGCAAGCAAGAAATCTTCAGGCGTATCACATGACCCGCTATCACTGATACGATTGGCTGCTCGGTGTAGGATATCATCTCCTTATCTTCCTCAAGATCGTGAAGCTTCGACACAGAACAATGGAATCGCTGATTCAGCTTTCATGACCAATTGCTCTTGGGTCCAAAGAGCAAGAATTAATAGATTGATGTTTAACACACAGAAAAACGAGCGCTTAGATATAATTATAAGCACATATTTACATGACGTTTTATGCTCAAATATGAGTAACAAATAAAATATTGGTCTCGCATGTTATGTATGTATAAATAAGCGCATAGAAGAATTTTCTTTAGGATAAATAAGTATACTGTATAACGACAAAAAAGAGGATTTGGTAAATGCTAAAGGCTAACCTTTAAGAAAACATGTTCACGTAATAAACCTAAGGCCCTAGGCTCACGTTGGAATGCAACCTTAAAGTGCATGCATATTCTTAATTTTTGTACATCTTAGATCTTCAAGATAAATCTCACGTTGGAATGCAACTTTAAAGTGCATGAATATTCATAATTTTTTTTTACATCTTAGTTCTTTAAGATAAAAATCTCTTCTAACAATTACAGTTCATTGAAAGTATGTGTTTTTTAAA
Organism: Elysia chlorotica; assembly: GCA_003991915.1. Taxonomy (NCBI): domain Eukaryota; kingdom Metazoa; phylum Mollusca; class Gastropoda; family Plakobranchidae; genus Elysia; species Elysia chlorotica. Next base: position 62,047 of record RQTK01001389.1, on the reverse strand, counting down.
GTACACACTGACAAATTCCTTTTTAAATAAGCTGTCCCAAAAATAATTGGCTAATTACAAATATTATTTGCATAATGAGTTGTTTTAGTTGTTTTGGTCTTAGCTTTCGTTCGTTTATTTTGCTATATAATGATTTTTTTTTTCTCGATTTAATTCATGTACTTTGGATCTTTTCTTTTTCTTTTTTTTTTCTTTTTTTTTTTAAATTTGAAAATGTGTGTTTTATTTCGGTCGTACTACTTAAGTATTATAATGCCCTCCATACAGGTTAATTACTTTAGAGGCCGAGATTTTTCACCCCGGTCATATATTAGCCTGCGAACTGTGTAGGAAAATTCTACTAACAAGATTAGAAGATAACCCCATCGTCGGCTTGGAGAGAATTTTGACGTTGGTGGTTGTTGGGCTTTCTTTTCTTCAATAATGGAGAAGATTTTGCCATTCTTAGGGTTTGTTAAACCGTTTAGGGAAACCTTACAAGAACGCGATGACCAAAGACTGATGTAATCATGGAATAGATTCATGAAAGACTTCTAAACCTTTGATTCTTTTACAAAACCTCATGACAAACTTAAATCTAGTCTCGGTGTATTCGTTGGTTGTATTGACTATTTTTGTAGAGGGAAGTTGGGTGGGCGTTGTTATCTTAAGTCACTATTATTGACCAAGAAGTCAAGGTTTATCATATCTCTTGTAGACAAACTTGACTTCGTAGCTATGTAAAAGTGTGGGTACAGACATAACAGCTGAGCACAAGAGACTGTTGTTTTTCTTGCTGACAACGTGAGCTTTGTTATCGAGTTTTTTGTTACAGAAAATGTGTGATGTTAATTATCTAGTTAGATGCGACGACAAAATATATGATAAGAATGAAAACAGTTCTAAAAATGGTATATTTTGTTGTTGTTTATTTTTGTGTGTTGTGCATACAACTTTTTTAAGGCACAGCTCGTTGACTCTCTCTCTCTCTCTATCTCTCTCTCTTGCTCTCTCGCTCTCTCGCTCTCTCACTCTCTCTCTCGCTCTTTCTCTCTCGCTCTCTCGATCACTCTTATTTCTCTCTTTCTCCTGTAACTTTTCTTTAGGTCTTTTATTTTGTTTTCCTGACCTTCCCCTTTTTTTCTATTACTTTCTTTTTTATTTATATGCACAGTGTCCTCTCTTTGTCTGCCACTCTCTATCACATGCACTCCTTCGCTCTCATCTTTAACTCCGCCAATGCGCTGCTCTCTTGCTGTCGCACGCTTTTGTTTACTTTTCTCTGTTTTTCTCTCCCTCCCACTGTCCCATTCTCCTCTCTCTGTCTACCTCTCCTCCCCCCCCTCCCCCTCCCCTCATTGCTCTCCCTCCACTCCACAGGCCGATTGAGGCTCTTTACACAAATGGACAACCGTAATTATGCTCAACGCGATTTTAATCATCTTTTACGTTAACGTTTTTTCCCCCTCTTGTCTTTTTTTTTATCTCTTCTTTCTTTTTTTTGTTTAAAATAATCACAAGCGCGTTTTCTCCCTATGTTTTCAGGCTTAAGAAGTGAAAAGTAGGGTATGATCATGAATATAAGAACTAAATTGATATAATTGTTACTCTGAGGGCGGCTTGAGTATAATGCATTTCGTGTGTCTCTTTTCTATATTATTTTCTTGTTATTCCATATCTCTATCCTTTTCATCTCACTTTCCCCCCTCTTATCTATCTATCGAACTATCCATTAACCTAACTTTTTATCTATCTATCTATCTATCTATCTATCTATCTATCTATCTATCTATCTATCTATCTATCTATCTATCTATCTATCTATCTATCTACCAATCTATCTATCTATCTATCTATCTATCTATCTATCTATCTATCTATCTATCTATCTATCTATCTATCTATCTATCTATCTATCTATCTATCTATCTATCTCTCGAGTTCTCTCACTCCTTGATCTTTTGTTTCTATTTCCTCCCGCTATGTTTTAACCTAAAAACTCGACTCTATTTCATACGATCTCCGCCGTTTCCTTCTTTCTTGTCATTTAATAATTCATCTTCATTATGAATATCTACCTTTGTCTTTCTCTTTCTGTAGCTGGCGCTTATACTTGCATAAATCATCGCAATCGTTGATAAAACTCCCTGTGGAGATATACACTCACACTTCTGTATGTGTTATCTGGGCACACCTTTCATCGGAAAAAAAAAACTAAACAATGCATTGCTTGAATTATCATCACATCATATTATTGTGAGGTGTGATAAAGCCCAGTCTCTCTCTCTCTCTCTCTCTCTCTCTCTCTCTCTCTCTCTCTCTCTCTCTGTCTCTCTCTCTCTCTCTCTCTCTCTCTCTCTCTCACTGCCTCTCTCTCTCTCTCTCTCTCTCTCTCTCTCTCTCTCTCTCTCTCTCTTATCACACCTTGACTAGGGGTTTATTTGATTCACGGTTTATTTTCTGACACATACTGAAAACGAATCTCCTATCGTTGCATAAAAGTCCGAGATCAAAAGCATTTAAAACCGTTGTTCCCAGTTGTTGTAATGTACATTGTAGTTGTTGTGCATATTATGTTTAACTCTTAGTACAAAATTCATCTTCATACGATGCGATATTATTTTGTTTTCAAATTCATTGCTTAGAAGAAAAAACTGGCGCATGGGGTAGAGCGTTGATCTCCCAGTCAGCGGTCCTGGTTCGATAAATTACATTTGTCCAAATTCGTCCCCTTCTGATTGGATAGGTGTCAATATAATTATTGTGACCAGCACAGGAGAAATGGTATCTCCGCCTTGTTTCTGTGTGCCAAGACGTAAAATTGTCAGACGTTAGTCTTGGAATCCATCCACAATACGGTCTACAAAGTAACGTCGTTGGATCTTAACCCTCTAGTACCCAGTATGACAAATATGTCATACAGTTTAAGACATTTCTAATAGATAAACAAAATTTTTTTATCAATGGAATTGTTTACTGGGAACTAGAGGGTTAAGCAAAAAGATCCTACTATAACTCATTCTCTATTCAAATCTGTCAAGAATCATATTAAGGACCACGGTTTTTAAAATTCTGTGGACCACCATTCTCGACTCCACAGCACTTGTATATAATTATGCACCTTAATTCTCCGCTCTGACTTTTAATTAATGTGCCATCCAGGTTCTAGTTCTAGATCTAAATCCGTAAGTGCAACTTTGTAGTAAGCTTACAACTCATCGATATAATTTACGACAAGTTGTAAGCTATGGTCACGTTGTGCTTACGGCCAATACAGTATTCTGAAACAGTGCAATAATTATATATTTATAAGTTCGTATTATTGTGCAGCGCCACTGTAAACTTGCAACTCGTAGCAAGATATGCGGAAAAGGACCTTAAGACGAGCTGGAAGCTGCCATTACGGTGTATATATACAGAGTAAAACTTCTTGGCTAATCCAATATCCTTGCAATATTCTTGGCCAGTATTGAGACTTTCAGACTCCCCCAATCCATGATGCAGCTCCACCGGCGATGATAAGATTAAGAATCAAACAAACAAGCGGCGCGCATGTGCATAGACAGTGAGTAAAAATAACTTTCGCGCCAAGTCCGCTTCGGCATTTGTAAACTCAATGCAGTTCTTGCGATCATTGGCGCCCATTGCGAAAACTAAGACGATACGTTAGGATATCTTCACGCGCGTCCAATCAAAGCTCTATCCTAGACCTTCGGAGCCAATGGACGATCAGAAAACCTCTTGCCCACGGGTCGGTGTTATGTGATCTGTTAACAGCATGCAGATCGCACAGCCTGTATTGTGTTATCGTTGCTCTCTGATCCCGGGTAGTACAGACTTTGTGATTTACACTACGATAGTGGAATACGTAATCATACCCTTTGGGCATGGGCGTTTTTTCAAATCGCTTTTTTGCTTTGTTGTTTGATATTTCGGACGGTCTCAATTCAAGATTAACGTTAGATCTCTCTACTGACGATGAATGTGTAAATCTTCGCGCTGTGACATTCATATAGACACAGAGAGACAGAGACAGAGACAGAGACAGTGACAGAGAGAGAGAGAGAGAGAGAGAGAGAGAGAGAGAGAGAGAGAGAGAGAGAGAGACAGACAGACAGACAGACAGACAGACAGACAGACAGACAGACAGACAGACAGACAGACAGACAGAGACAGACAGAGAGACAGATACGGAGAGAGAATACATTTACCAGGAAATGATCTGTTTCAGCCAGTCCCATTACACTGACACCAACGCAACCAATGAGGAACAAGTTTCTAACCCGACAACTGGTTAGCAATTTGGAGCTCTATCGACTGAAGACAGCTAATCTAAACCGTCTCCTCTCCCGGGCAGCAGGGGGTGGGGGTGGGAGGCTGGTGCAAGTGGTAGAGCATTGGGCTACCACTTAGGAGGTTCTCTGTTCGAAACCAACGATCGCATTCAAATGTGTGTGTGTGTGTGTGTGTCGCTGTCCAGATTCGCCCCATAGTGTTTGACCCGGCGTCAGTAAAATGTGACCGGCTGAGACAGGAGTCCTCGATGCTAACTTTAGACTTTAAGAAAGCAACTCCTCTCCGAACTCACTCCTCCTCCCCCTCTCTCTCTCTCTCTCTCTCTCTCTCTCTCTCTCTCTCTCTCTCTCTCTCTCCTCTCTCTCTCTCTCTCTCTCTCTCTCTCTCTCTCTCTCTCTCTCTCTCTCTCTCTCTCTCTCTCTCTCTCTCTCTCTCTCTCTCTCTCTCTCTCTCTCTCTCTCTCTCTTTCTCTCTTGAGAAGAGACGGAGTAGAACAGATCAAGAAGGCTAAAATCCTAGATCGGACACTATAATACTAGGATCGCTATTTATTCGTGTATGTGTTTTTTTCCCGTAGCTCCACGAAAACGCTTCAGGATAAGGGATATTGGAGCACACATTGAACCATCAAAGCCGCCCCAGTTTGGCGTGAAAACAGTTTAAAACCTGCAGAAAGATACTGGAGACGGGAAGGTGATTAAATATAACGGGGAAAGAACAAGAAAAAATTGGTTTTTAAAATAAAGATTAGAGCCAGTGTAAACACGCATAGCAGATAATGACAAACTAAGCAAGATCTAGGACTGATAACATCATGTAAACATGGGGAAGGCGGAAAATTTTATGATCAGGCTATAATGTTTAGGTTTTAAAATTAGCCAGGCAGAACGTATTTAACATTAATATCATACATAAAAGTCTAAATAATCTAAGAAATAAACTTTTATAAAAATGGGGATGAAATGACGGTTTTGAGGCAGTGGGAATACGGCATGACAAAAAACTGTTACGTCCCAAGTTGTGCAAAAGTTTCAGGGTGGGAGAGTGAGAAAAAGAGAGAGAGAGAGAGAGAGAGAGAGGGGGGGAGGGAGGGAGAGAGAAAGAGAGAGAGGGAGAGAAAGAGAGGGAGAGAGAGAGAAAGAGAGAGAGAGAACGAGAAAGAGAGAGAGAGAGAGAGAGAGAGAGAGAACGAGAAAGAGAGAGAGAGGGTCAACCCACATTAATTATTGGAGTTAAATTGAGCTACTCCGGAAAGATAAGGTTATTTCAATATTAATTTTAAGTAAATACGCAATTTAAAATAATATAACTCTAAACTCGAAAGCTCTTACACTCTTAAACCCTAAAATCTTAAAACTATGAAGCTCCTTTGAATCAGTAACATTATTATTCTTTTTTTACCTCCCCTCTTTTTCGCGGAAATCCCCAGTCATCCAGGGACAGGCTGCAGGGACAGGCATGTGAAAAAATCAACAAGTGCTTAAATGAACTCTTCATATTGATGGGGAAATTTGTACTCCAGAGATTGTCCGCCTTCTCACTCCCCCTTCTATTCGTCCTCCTCTGGGCCCGCCTCCTCCTCCCTTCCTAGTCATGTTCTTATCCCCCCTCATAATCCTCATCCCAACTCAACAGCTTAATTGTCCTTTTATTTCTACTTTCCCCATTGGTCCCTCTAATTATCCTGCTCTTCTACTTCTTCCTCCTCCCCTCTCCTCCCACTCTTCCATCTAAATCGCCCTTATCTTCCCACCCCCACCCCCTTTCCTCCACTCCTCGCTCTAATTACCCTCCTTTTCCTGCTCCTTACGCCTCCTCTATACATCCTCTTACTCCTTCCTCTAATCGTCCTCCGTCTCCTCCTTTAAGTCTCCCTCAAATCGTCCTTCCTTTCTTCCTCGACTACTCCCTCTAATCCTTGTTTCCTCCTCTCCTTTTCCTCCTCTAATCATCCTGCTCATATGCCTCTTCCTCCTCCTTCTCTCCTCCCAAGACTCCTCTTATTTTTCCTCTTCCCCATGCCCTAATGCATCCCCTTACCCTCCTCCTTCTCCTCCTTGCATCACTGTGTTATTGATCCCCC